>PVKH010020785.1:0-14502 GCA_004027955.1 Chaetophractus vellerosus | reverse complement strand
AACCCTCTTCTAGACTACCCGCTCCTCCCAGGGTACCATAAATAGGCTTTTGGAAGCTTGTTAAGGGCTTCCTACTGCCCACCTCCCTTAGGGGAATTGAAATTTTGATAGTTTTCAGCACAGGACTAGTCAATTGCCTGACTCTGCCCTCTTCCACACCAAGTTTCTCTTTACCAGGGTGGCCAGGCAAATCAGGCTGCCTCAGCAGATGTGCCTCTCCCCTTTTCCTGATGCCACCTCGAGCCAGCTGGTATGTTCCTCAAAGCTCAAAGGGGGTCCAGGCAACCAAATTCACAGAAAGGAAACCCCTCTCCACCCTTTGCCAGAACCCTCCCACTCCTGGAGAATGCTCCCTCCTGCTGGCAGGAGTCAGGGCTCAGGGCTGGCAACACCTTTGCCCTGGAGAGGGGCTTAGCTGTCCCACAGTTTCCAGCCTCCGGGGAAGAAACTCAGGGCTTTACCTTCAACAATTTATCTCTTTGTCCAGTTCTCTCCAGATCGATGCCCTGAAGCTTCCTGCTCTGTAGGGTTCCCAAAAAAGCTCACTCCAGCAAGATCCCGCCCTTACTCAGCCGTTTTTTGTGAGAGAGATGGTGAATGCACATTTAAACCAATGCTATCTTGCCACTCCCTCTCCCCTATCAAATCTTGAATTAGGAATAGGGAATTAAACTCCCATTGCAACTTTATAAAATACAATATTTAATTGTTCTCACTGTTAATGGTTTTGAGCTTTACATGAAATTTTTCTTTCAAAGGTTTCTCTCTATTGAAGAAACTCCAATGACTTTTTTCCTCTAAAGATTTATTTATTTTACTACATATCTCCCCCTCCCCCCTGCCGCGGCGACGCGCCGAGACTGGGTCACTGCGCAGGCGCGGCTTTTCCCCGCCTGTGGGCGGCCTCCGCTTCCCACGGCCGGCTTTTTTTCAGTTCGCGGGTGGCTGGCTGCGCTCGATTCGCAGTCGACCTGCCCTGCCCGTGGCGGCTTTTGCCTGTCCGTGGCAGCTTTTTTGCCCTGCCCACGGCGGCTCTGGCCGGCCCACGGCGGCTTGCCATTCTCAAGGCGGTCTGCCCGCTAGGAGAGGTCCCCGGGAACCGAACCCGGGCCTCCCACGTGGCATGCCGACGCCCTATCCACTGGGCTATCCAGTCGACCCCTCCAATGACTTTTAATGCAAAGCAGAGTATAGCAGTACAAGGGCCCCTTCAGAAAAGGGGATGATCAGAAATAATCA
Organism: Chaetophractus vellerosus; assembly: GCA_004027955.1. Lineage (NCBI taxonomy): Eukaryota > Metazoa > Chordata > Mammalia > Cingulata > Chlamyphoridae > Chaetophractus > Chaetophractus vellerosus. The sequence continues at coordinate 13,263 of PVKH010020785.1, read as the reverse complement.
ATATTCACTAATTAAATCTGTTGAATTGACACTAAAGAAAAGAAAAGACACGGCTTTAATTTAGATATTGACTCTCCTGGGCTGAAATATTCTGACAGCACTAGAATGGGGGTTTGAGTTTTGTTTGTTCATTAGATAAATATGAATTAGTTGCCTATCACATGCTGGAATGGTGCTGGGGAATTAACAGAGAACAAGGCAGACATAATATCTGCCTTGAGCTGCCACTTGATGAAAATCCTTAATATGTAAACTCCTAGTAAGCCTTGTTCACTGCTGTAATCCTCACTAGAAGAATGGTATCTGGCACATTGCAGGTACTCAATAAATATTGGGTAAATGATGATGTTAAACAATGAAATTCTTTCTGAAAGTACTCTTTGACTCTGAAGTTCAGTGTGCAAATTAGAGAGAAGTGGAGATGAACTGCTGCATGTAGGCGTGGGAGGCAGAGTTCCTGTATTTCTGTACTTTTCTTCCCCACCTTTCTGCCCCTGAGGACACGGGATTGATCATGCTGATCAGGCAGTTGAAACATTTTATAAGTAACCCTCTTCTGTTTTAGATCATTTACTCTGGATTCTGACGCTAATCTAGCAGCTGTGTGACCTTAGGCAGGCTACTGGACCTCTCTAGAACTCTATCTCCTCATCTGCAAAATGGGGTTATGACAACACCTGGAAGGTTAGTGTGAAGATTAAAGGGAGATAATGCATATGAATAATTAACAAAAGGCATTGTACAAAGTAAGGGCTCAAAAAATGTTGCCCATGACCATGATAGTGGTGGTAAAGAAGATGATAACTGATAATGGTGGTGGTGGTGAGGAAGAAAAGTTTTTGATAATCCCATGGCCGGAAAGAGAAGTTTTTCACATGGCAATAGACTCTTTCAGTATTAAATGGAATATAATAATTATTCATTTTATTCATATCAAAGATATGGTAACTAAGATAACAATAAACTAGGAGACCATTGTGTTCTTGCTTTTGTGGTGCCAGAAAGCATTTACGAGTCTTAAAAATGCTTTTGCTTTTCAGTTCATTTTGATTTAACAAACGAGCACACTTCATTTAGGGCATTTAAATATATATAATTAAATGCCATTATATTCATGTGTTTGTGGACTCTTCCAGGTTCTGGGGACTTGGATGCAGACAAAACACTATCTTGTCTTTAAAGGTCTGATGTACTTTCTATTGAAAAAAACAATTATAATGTAAAATAAGTTCTGTGGCAGAAGTATACTCAGGTTACTTTTACAAAAATTCTCTACCATATTTTATTGTGTTTTCCTTTGGAATTAATAAGTACCTTGTAAGGAGATAGTCTAAGTCTATGTAAAGATTCTGCTACTCAATAGTTTTACCCACTAATTATTAGCACATGTGTTACTTAAAACAAACTGGGTAGCTCAAAGGAAAAAAAATTCTATCACAGTTTTGAGGGCTAGAAGTCCAAAAATCAAAGTATCAAGAGGACCATCCTCCCTCTGAAGCCTCCAGTAATATATGTAGCATAAGATTTCCCATTTTAACAACACTCAAATAATTCAGTGCTTTAAATTATGTTCACAGTGTTGTGGTACCATCATTACCATCCATGACCAAAACTTTCCTATCAGCCTAAATAGAAACTTGGTGCAATTTAAGCATTAACTCCCCATGCCCTGTCCTCACCACAACCCCTGGTAACATATAAATTTGCTTATTCTAATTATTTCATATAAGTGAACTCATACAGTATGTGTCATTTTGTGTCTGGCTTATTTCCATCAACATGATAATCTTCAAGGTACATCCATGTTGTCACATGTATCAGAACTTCATTCCTTTTTACACCTAAATAAAATTCCATTATATGTATATATGACATTCATTCATCAGTTGTTGGACACTTGAGTTGCATCCATCTTTCGGCAGTTGTAAATAATGTTGCTATGAACATCGGTGTGCAAATATCTGTCCAAGTCCCTACTTTCAATTCTTTTGGGTATATACCTAGAAATGGGATTGCAGGATCATATGATAATTCTATACTTAACTTTTTGAGGAACCATCAAACTCTCTCCCACAGTGGCTGCACATTTTACACTTCCACCAGCAGTAACTGAGTATTCCTATTTCTCCACATCCTCTTCAACACTTATAGTTTTCTGGGTTTTGGGGTGTGAAATGGCATTTCATTGTGGTTTTGATTAGCCTTTCCCTAATTGCTAATGATATTGAGCATATTTTCACATGCTATTTGGCCATTTGTAGATATTGGAGATAGGTCTATTCAAATCTTTTGCCTACTTTTTGTTTTTACTATTTTATGTTATTACTGTATTTTATTTTAGCTTGCAACGTTCATTCCCTCAACCTAACTCTCTGTGTTCTCAGCCAGTATCTTGAAAGGTGGCATTGACACTATTATTATGCCCACTTTTTAATTGAGGTGTTTGCTTTTTAATTATTGAGTTGAAGGACTTCTTTATATATTCTGGATACTAAACCCACATGAGATAGAAGTTTCCAAATATTTTCTCACATTGAGTAGGTTGACTTTTTGCTTTCATGATAGTTCTTTGATATGCTAAAGTTTTTATGTTGATGAGGCACCATTTATCTATTTTTTTCTTTTCTTACTTGTGCTTTGGGTGTAAAGTCTAAGAAACCATTGTCTAGCACTAGGTCCTGAGGATGCTTCCCTAAGTTTCCTTCTAGGAGTTTGATAGCCTGGTTATTATATTTAGGTCTTTGATCCATTTTGAGTTGATTATTAAATATAGTGTGAGGAGGAATTCACCTTCATTTTTTGCATACGGACATCCAGTTTTCCCAGCACCATTTGTTAAAGAAATCATTTGCCAAAAAAGGTGAGGGTTGATTTCTGAACTCTCAATCCAGATTCCCTTGGTTTATGTGTCTTTCTTTGTGCCAGTTCCATGCCAGTTTGAATTACTATGCTTTGAAATAAGTTTTAAATCCAGAAGTTTGAGCCCTTCCACTTCATTCTCCTTTTTCAAGATGGAGTTGGCTATTCAGGTTCCTTTACCCTTCATATCAATTTGATGGTTGGCTTTTACATTTCCAAAAAAAAAAATGTTGGAATTTTCTGGGATTTCATTGAATCTGTAAATTCATTTTGGGTAGAATTGACATCTTTACAATATTAATTTTCCAATCTATGAGCATGGAATGTCCTATTTATTTAATTCTTCTTTGATTTCTTTTAGCAATGTTTTGTACTTTTCTGTGTACAAGTCTTTTACATCCTTAGATTTATTCCTAGATTTTTTATTCTTTTCTTTGCTATTGTAAAAGGAATTTTTTCTTGGTTTCTACTTAAGGCTATTCATTACTAGTGTATATAAATACTACTGTTTTTTCCGTGTTGATCTTGTACTTTGCCACGTTGCTGAATTCAATTACTAGTTCTGGTAGCTTTGTTGTGGATTTGTCAGGATTTTCTGCATATGAGATCACTTTATCTGCTAATAGGTAGAGTTTCAATTTGGATGCTTTTTATTTCTACCGCATGCCTAATTGCTCTAGCTAGAATGTCCAAGTCCAATGTTGAATAACAAATGGTGGCAGTGGGCATTCTAATTTTAGTTTTTGTGTCCTCTGCCTTCTTCTGTGTCAGTCTAGAAAAAGGTTTGTCAACTTTATTAATCTTTTCAAAGAACCAACATTTAGCTTTGTTTATCCTCTCTGTTTTTTTAAAATATTTTTTATAAGAGAAGTTGTGAGCTTATAAAACAATCATGCATAATGTGCAGAATTCCCATACGTCACCCATCTACCTATACCTGTGTTGTTGTGGAACATTTGTTACACATTATGAAAGAACATCTTCAAAATATTGCTACTAGCTATGGTCCATAGCTTACATTTGGTATATTTTTCCATACAACTCCCTATTAATAACACCATGTATTAGTATTGGTCATTTATTATAGTTCATGAAAGAACACTCTCATATTTGTACTGTTAACCACAGTCCACCTTCCACCACATGGTTCACTGTGTTATCAGTTCCATGCCTTATACATTCCATCTAAAGTGTACACTCAATGGCTTTCATTTTCATCAGAGAGTTGTGTAGTCATCACCTCCGTAAATTTTTTAATGTTTTCCTTAGTCCAAGAGAAAGATCCCATAGCCCCCTATTATTGACCCTTAGTATTGATACAGTACTTTCTTCAACATTGATGTAAAAATATTATAATATTGCTGTTAACTATAGTAATGTTACATTAATTGTATTTTTCCCATGCATCACCATAATCTTACCACCTTGTAATAGTGACATACATTTGTTCTAGTTCATGGAAGAACACCCTTGTATTTGTATTATTAACCACAATCCTCATCCATCACCAGGTTGAATATGTTATTCAGTCCTTAGATTATTCTCTAGCTTTCTTTCAGTTGGCATTTACATCCATATATTACCCCTTTCAGCCACAATCCCATTTGTAAACCAACCATGTTAGTTATACTTACTATAATTTGTTACCATCAACTCTATCCATTTCCACACTTTTACAGTCAAGCTTTAAAAATTATATATACATTAAGGATCAGTACCCCTTTGCTGCCCTCATCCTATCTCTCCTAGTAACCTATACTTTAGGTTTTAACTACATGTGTTTATTGTTTGTATTTAATTCATATTAATGAGAACTTGCAATATTTGTCCTTTTTTGTCTGGGTTATTTTACTCAACATAATGTCCTCAAGGTTCATCCATATGTGTCCCAATTTCATTTCTTCTTACAGCAGCATATTATTCCATCCTATGTATATATCACATTTTGTTTATCCATTCATTTGTTGATGGACACTTGGGCTGTTTCCATCTTTTGGCAATTGTGAATAATGCCGCTATGAACATCGGTGTGCAACTGTGAGTTTGTATCACTGTTTTCAGTTCTTCTGGATATCTTCCTAGTAGAGAGATTGCCTGATCATACAGCAGTTCTATATTTAGCTTCCTGAGGAACCACCCACCTGAATTCCACAGAGGATGCATCATTCTACATTCCTACTAACAATGTAGTATTCCTATTTCCCCACATCCTCTCCAGCACTTGTAGCTTTCTGTTTTTTGTTTGTTTGTTTGTTTTGTTTTTTACATAATGGTCATTCTATTAGGTATAAGATGATATCTCAATGTAGTTTTGATTTACATTTCCCTAATACCTAGTGATATTGAACATTTTTTCATGTGCTTTTTCACCATTTGTATTTCCTCTTTGGAAAAATGTCGAAGTCTTCTGCCCATTTTTAAATTGGATTGCTTGCCCTTTTATTGTTGAGTTGTATGCTCTCTTTATATAGCATGGAAATCAAACCCTTATAGGATATGTGGTTTCCAAATATTTTATTTCATTAAGTAGGCTCTCTTTCACCTTATTGACAAAGTCCCTTGAAGTATAAAAGTGTTTTAAGTTTGAGGAGGTCCCAATTACCCATTTTTCCTTTCATTTCTCATGCATTGGGTGTAAGGTTTAAGAAACCACCACTTACCACCAGGTCTTGAAGATATTTTCGTACATTTTCTTCTAGGAGTTTGATGATTCTAGCTTTTATATTTAGGTCTTTAATCCATTTTGAGTTAAATTTTGTATGAGTTGTGAGATAGGGGACCTCTTTCTTTCTTTTGCATATGGATGTCCAGTTCTCCCAGCACCATTTGTTGAATATTCTCTATTTTTAAAATTTTCTATTTCATTTATCTTCACTCTAATCTTTATTTCCTTCCTTCTTTTTGCTTTTGGCTTAGTTTGTTTTTCTTTTTCTAGGTCTTTCAGATTTGAAGTTAGGTCTCTTATTTGAGATCTTTCTTCTTTTTAAATATAAACATTCAGAGCTATAAATTTCCCTCTTCACACTTTCTTTGCTGTATCCCATAAGTTTTTAGTATGTATGTTTTCATTTTCATTTGCCTCAAAATATTTCCTAGTTTCCCTTGTGATTTCTTCTTGGACCTATTGTTTGTTTAAGAGTACATTGCTTAGTTTCCACACATTTGTAAATGTTCCACTTCACTCTCTCTTATTGATTTCTAGCTTCATGCCTTTGTGGTTGGAGAGGATACATTGTATGATTTCAATATTTTTTAATTTATTGAGATATTTTGTTATCTAACATATGATGTCTTCTGGAGAATTATCCATGTTCACTCAAGAAGAATGTGTATTCTGCTTCCGGTTGGGTGAGGTGTTCTGTATATGTCTGTTAGGTCTGTCTGGTTTAGGTTATCATTCAAGACTTCCATTTCCTTATTGATTTTCTCTATACATGTTCTATCCATTTGAAAGGGATATATTGAACTCTCCCACTATTCATGTTCAAATCTGTCAATATATGTGCCATATATGCTGGGGTTCTGCTGTTATGCCTTCTTGTTGAATTGACCCCTTTATCAGTATTTAATGACTTTCTTTGTCCATTGTAACAGTTTTTGAATTAAAGTTTATTTTATCTGTCATTAGTATAGCTAGTCCATCTCTCTTTTGTTTACTACTTGCGTGGTATATATATTTTTCGATCTTTTCACTTTCAATCTACTTATGTCCTTGAATTTTGTGAGTCTCTTTAAAACAGTATATAGTCAGGTTGTGCTTTTAATCAATTCTGCTAATGTCTGCCTTTTGACTGGAGAGTTTAATCCATTTACATTTAAAGCAACCACTGATAATGTAAGACTCTTTTGCCATTTTGCTATTTTTTCTTTGTAAGTCATACTGTTTTTGGCCCTCAAGTCTTTCATTAATGTCTACTTCCATATATATTTTTTGTATTGTACCTGTTTTAGTTTGCTAAAAGCTGCAGGGAGCAATATACCAGAAATGGGTTGGCTTTTACAATGGGATCTTTTAGGTTAAAAGCTTACAGTTATAAGACAGTGAAAGTGTCCAAATCAAGGCATCATCTGGAGATCATTTCTCCTTGAACTGCAGCTGTGGGCAAGCAGGAACATGGGAGTGTTGGTGCATCTCTTCCCTCTCCCCTGGACCTCGCTGCTTTCAGCTTCTGGCTAAATTGGCTTCCTCTCCACTTTTGTAACTGTGGCTTTTTATTCCTCTATTTATAAAGGACTCCAGTAAGAGGATTAAGACCAACTCTAGATCACACAATCTAATCAAAGGTGGTTAAAAGAAGTAATTTAATCAAAAGTTCCCACCTACAATAGGTTTACATGCACAAGAATTGATTAGCCCTAAGGGCATGATTTTATGGGGTTCATAAAAGCTTCAAACATCCATAGTACTATTTTGAGCCCCTTTTCATTTCTTTCTGAATATATTTTTATGTATTCTCTTTGTGATTACTATGGGTTAGTATTTAACATTGTAAATCTATAACAATCATAATTGATATGATACCAACTTAACTTCAATGGCATGCATATCCACTGTTTTTTTTTCTCCTCTATCCCCCAGCCCTTTTAATATTTGTACAAATTATATCATTGTACATTGTATGCCCAAAACCATTGGTTTATCATTAAATTTTATGCTTTTGCAATTTAGCAACCTTAAGAAGTAAGAAGTAGACTTACATAATGAAAAAGTTTAATGCAATAGTACTGGCATTTATAATTACTCATATCATTACCCTTATCAGAGGTCTTTATTTCTTTATGCTGCTTTGATCCACTATCATGTGTCCTTTCCTTTCAATTTGAAGAACTTCCTTTAGCATTGCTTGTAGGGCAGGCCTATTGGTAATGAACTTCCTCGACTTTTGTTTATCAGGAAATGTGTTAATCTCTCTCTCATTCTCAAAAGAAACTCTAGCTGGTTACAAAATTTGGGGTTGGCAGTTGTTTCCTTTGAGCACTTTAAATATTTCATGCCCCTGCTTTCTTGCCTGCATGGTTTCTGATGAGAAATCAACATTTAATCTTACTGGGATTCCTGTGTGCATAACTTGTTGCTTTTCTCTTGTGGCTTTCAGAAATCTATGTGTTTGGGCTTGGTTCTCTCTGAGTTTATTCTGTTCTGGGATTCATTGCACTTCTTGAATGTACATACTCATGCCTTTGTTAAATTTGGGAAGTTTTCTGCCATTATTTCTTTGAATATTCATTTTGCCCCTTTCTCTTTCTTCCCTTCTGGGTTTCCCATAATGTATATAATGGTATGCTTGATGGTATTCCATAGGTCTTTTAAGCTGTGTTTATTCTTTTTTATTCTTTTGTTTTTCTTTTTGCCTCCTCAGCCTGAATTTCAGTCATCATGTCCTCAAGATCTCTGATTCTTTCTTCTGCCACCTTCAGTCTGCTGTTGAAACCAACCATAGAATTTTTCATTTTGATTATTGTGTTCTAATACTCCTGAATTTCTCTGGAGAGATACCCATACTGTTCATTCATAATTTCCCTCATATCCTTTAGTTCTTTCTCCATGTCTTCCTTTTTCTCCTTGAGTATGTTGAAGATCATTTTTTAGTCTCTATCTAGTAAGATCAAAGACTGGTCCTCTTCATTAATGGTTTCTGGATTTTATCTTGTTCCTTTGAATCAATCTTCATTTCCTGTTTCTTTGTTTGTCTTGTAATCTTATGCACTGTACATTTTAATATTTTAGTGTTATCTCTGGAATTTATTCCCTGAGCTGTCTGTTCCTTAAGTTTGTATCCAGATAGTGATATGACAGAGATTTTTCTTGAATGCCAGGAGCTAATCAAAACAAATAAGTCAAGCTAAAAAGCACCTTTTACTCTCTTTGCACATTGACTCTGCTTTGGATGGTGGTCTGCTTCAGAGCTTAGCCCTCTTGTCAAACAGATCAGCCCAAGCCAGATGGGAGGATCTTATCTGAGCCTGCATGGAGCTGGAGCTATGGAGCCTGTTTCTTTTCATGGGCTTGTGCTTATTAGAAGCCTTAGGAATTCTCCATTTGTAGTTTATGGTAATTCGAGTGAACTTTGTAATTGACATCTTCCCCCTCCTGGATGTATTATTGAGTGACTTAATGCAGGTGGTTCTTTGCCCCAGACTGCTTCAATGTAATTGTTTTTCATACTGCCTCCACCCTCTACAAGCAGCTTCTCTGCCTTCAAGACAAATTCTGTGAAGTTGAGACACATTCCCCATTCACTCTATTAGACTTCCCCCTGATATCTTGGCACTGACATACATGCACCCCAGTATACACACAGGGGCCATTCTGCCCCCTCCGGAACAGGGCCAGGGACCCACAATGGGAGTGCTAGCTGGCTCTGCCCTGTGTTTTACAGAGGTGAATCAGGGGCCAGCAAGAGTGCCAGGAGCTTCTTCTATGGCTTTTGAAGCTGTGTTTTGATTCAGCACTCGCCTGGCTAATGCAGCCCTTTAACTCTTTTCTATAGTTTTGAGGAGGGTTACTGGCTTTAACATTCCTCTTCTGCCTTTGCCCAAGGAGGGGTTGAATAGTTTTGGAGATAGTGGCTTTCCTGATCTTGTTACTCATCTTAATGGAATTTCCTCTAGTGTTTCTCCATTAAGTAAGATTCTGACCTTACAACTTTCAGGATTTCTGGCTTTAGGGCTATAGATAGGTAGATGAATAGATAGATATAGGTATAGATACAGATATAGCTTTAGATATATAGAAATAATCCACCAATTCTTATTTTCTTGATTGTCTTTATCAAGAATGGGTGTTGATTTTTCCAAAGAGTTTTTAGATCTGTGGAGATAATCATTGGTTCTTTATTTAAAATAAATGTTTTCTTATAATTTTCCATTCTGATAACTTTTGGGAGGAGTAATAAATGATTTGAAACTATAGAAATTAAATAAATCATTCTTATTCATATCTGATAAGAAATATTCATTAGTTCAAAATATCAGCGAGTTGTTATAGCTGGTTTCAAGTGTTACAGCTGTTCTCAGAACTGATGGTACAGCCTAAAATTTCACTATTGACTTGCGTTTGTCTTTGGTAAAGTCTTCATAGATACATTGTTAGTTTCAAAACATATTTTTAGAAACTTCCATGTCAGAGTGTTGACTGCTCCAATTAGAACAATATTTTTATTGTCATTTGTACATGTGTAGAAATGTGTAGAAATATGAATTAACTGGTTCCATATAGCTGATTTATACAAGTGATATTGTAGGGTCCTTCTCTATTGGTAGCCAGACTGAACCAGCCTTAATCTGGTTTTGCCTGATTTAAGTAGAGGTTGTCCTTGCCTTGTTATCTTTTGGATTTTCCCATTGAATATTTAAATGATATGAAATCAGACTTGTCAAAATAACTTAGAGAAGACATATTTTAATCATAAGTCTCTATTGCTTTTCAAAGTAAATCTTGCAAGAGTCGAATACAAAAGTGGGAAAAATGGAGTGGGAATGTAGGGAGGAGGGGTCTCTCCAAACTTTTGGAGCTGGCTCTGCTCCTGGTGAGAAGTTAGAGATTCTAAATAGCACATGTTCTAGGTTCCCAGGAGTGTGATGGCAATAAAGCCTATTTGTACAATACATGGTTCCTTTGTAAATATTTTCTTTCTGTGCGGTATAGTGTAAAGCACTACTTCTCACACTTCCGTGTGTATATAAATTCCCTGGAGATCTTGTTGAAATGCAGATTCTGATTCAGTAGTTCTGGGGTGGGAACAAAGATTCTGCATATCTAACGTGCTACCAGATGATCCTCTGGTCAGTGGCTACACTTTGAGGAACAAGGGCATAGATAACAGCTAGTTTAGTATTTAGACTGACTTGGGTTCAAATATCATCTTTAAATAATTTATATGACAAAGTTGATATCTGAATCCAAGGCCAGTTATTCTAGTCTATCTCTCAAAGACTTGGCTTTCCCATTCTTAGGCTCCTGGATGATCAGGCCTCTGGTAATACATTCCTGGGTTCCTGTAGATGTCAAGGGACACCAAGATTTGATCTCTTCTCTTCCCCTGTTCTCTGGCTTATTAACAATCTGAACATTTTGCATGGTAAAAATATCCTGAACATAATAATATGTCACTGGCAATCCTAGAAGTTTTGAGCTCTCCATTCACTCTGGCCTTAAGATGATGCTGTCTTTTGTGTTTTTTCCTCCATTTTTTCCCTTTGTCCATCTGAGCAATACTTGTTTAGAAAGCCCTGGGTGTGGTGTCTGGCTGATAGTACCTCTTGCTGTTCCATGACTGCCCTGAAGCTCTCCTGCATCTTTCCCTTTATAGGTATTCACCTCCTGCACTGTACTTCCTATTACTAGGAAGCCACTTGCTAAATCTCAAACTGGCTGTCTCTCTTTAGACTGTGTGTGTGTCGGGTGGGGAGCACCAGTCTTATCAATCCTGGCATCGTTCATTCAGCATGATGGGCCCCATCTCTCCATTTAGTAGTCATGGATGGATGGGGGAGTTTTGGTTCATCTTGTTTTCTGACTGTAGCTTTATAGATTCTCTTTCAGGAAGTGACTCAAGTTTTCCTCTTTCTTTCTGTGTTCTCTCGTGCCCCTCCTTTTGTTTCAGGGGTCTGGTAGTCCAGGATTTGGTTATCAAGGCCCTTGATTATTTTACTTCTTTCCCAGTCTCTGACCCCAATCTGCCCTTAGCAGGTAAATGAGATCCACAATTAATGTTCAAAGAATGATTTATAGTGATATCATTTCCCTTTAGGCTGTCTGACCTTAAAGGTTATCCTTTACTCAGGATGCCATACGGTTTGTGACTTCTATTCAGTGACCTCTTAGGTCTGGCACTAAAAATTCACTGTTTGACAATTTCAGCTGAGATGCTTTTATTTGGTCCTATAATTGCCATATTTTCTGGAAATCAGAGGCCATGTTTTGTTTTTGTTTTTAATTTAAGGGAAGGGTTATGTCGTACCCCAAACTAGAGGTTTAAAGGATATAGACTTCCTACAGAAGGGCTGCAAATGCCTATAAAGAGCAAGTAGATTTAAAAGTGAAGTAACCAGAGGTAAAACAAAGGAGCAATACTGCCTGTGGCTGGGTGGTGAGGGCAGGCCCTTTTCTGCTCAAGGATCCCAGCTTTGCAGCACCTTCTGTAATTTGCGATCTCAACTAGGGTGACCAACCATTCTGATTTATCTGGGACCGAGGGGTTCCCCCAGAAGCAGGAATTAAAAGCTAAAACTAGGACATTCTCCAACAAACTGAATGGCTGTTGGCTCTGAGATCTAGCATGTTCTGTGCCTCTAGGTGTTATCTTAAACGAGAATGTATTTAAACCAAAACTTTAAAAATAGGAGGAGGACTAGTTGGAAAAAGTGACATCACCTGTGAAAACCAAAAGGAAATGGATCTTTTTTTCCCATAAGTTTGCAATTTTCAGTGGAGAAAAATAAATAGCAATGATCATCATTTTGTTCTCCTTATGAGCAAAGCAGGACTTCAAACTCTATTTGAGGGATGACCCCTTTTCAGAAATGAGAGACACTGAGTTTATTGCCAGCCAGTCATAGCTGTCCATCTGCTAATTCTCTCCACATGGAGGGAGCAGCTGTCATTTCAGAAATGCTACTGTAGATAATAAGATGGGGCGCATTCCATCTTCAAATGCTTCAAACAAATCCCTAGGAAGAGAGCAGCAGTTCTTTTGACTGAACGAATCTCTGATATTATTAACACAAAATGCCAAATAGATTTGGAGATTTGAAGCAAATGGATTTGCTTTAAGAGAAAGAGCACTCGAGTTAGGTGTAGTACATATTGTAATAACCAGCAATTGTATAGCTGCAGGAACTGTAGAGGCCGTAGGCATACACAGGATATCTCAAAATCACAGCCCCACATAAAGCCCAGAATTCAAATACAAACATAGGGGATTCGCAAAGCCACACAATCTATATATACCAAAGGAATATGCCTCCACCCCTGAAAGACAAACAAAAATTGCCCCTAAACTGTCAACTTCTCTAACTTCTCTGTTTCATGTTGGATAATCTTAGATTCCATCCTCTCCTTTGCACTATTTAGCAATCATCAGTTTCTATTGATTGTTCCTTTGCATTTTTTCCCTTTAGATGGATTCTTCCCTCTTCAGTCCCATTGCCTCCATCCTTATGTGTGCTCACATCAACTTGTGCTAAAAACTAACCAGAGTCTCTTGCCTGAAGGTCCTACCCAAGATCCTTCTCCCTCTGTTCAACCTGCATGTAGCTACCTGATTATTCTTCATAGGGAAAAATTACGATGAGGTATGGAACTTGTGAACATAGTGCAAGTTGTGCTATGCATTCCGGAGCTTTGTAGATGTAGACGTAAATGTAGATGTGGATGTCGACCTGGACATAGGCATGTACATA
>PVKH010020784.1:0-14504 GCA_004027955.1 Chaetophractus vellerosus | reverse complement strand
ATCCCCTGAAGGAAAGGCCACTGCCAAGAATAAAGCTGGAAAAACTCTGTGAGATCCTGGATATGAGAATCCCATTTGGAATGAGAATCCCATTCAGGGTCAAGGGGAAGCCCCAGATACCTTCAAAAGGCTTCACTGTTGGCCCCCTGAGAGCTATCAGGTGGGGCAACCAATCAGAAGAGCAAACAGCTGGAGCCCTGCCCCAATATAATGAAAGGAGAGGAGGAAATTCCTTAAAAAGACCAGACTTGGGGCCCCACACACAGGTCTCACTCTGCAGCACGCCTGTGGTCCATGACTCAGGTCATGTCATTTTCTTGTTTCTTAATAAATTCTTCACTTCCTTGCCTACCCCATGAAGTGTCCTTAAATTATTTTATGCGACATAAGCCAAGGATCTAGAAGCCCAGAACCCAGAGTCTTCCACCAATAATACTATATTTTCATTAATATTCCATATTTTCAGCCTCTGAACCTTTGCTAACCCCATTCCTCCTTTTTGCCTTTTTCAACACATTTTTCTCAGACTATAACTATATGCCTTTCTCAGGAAACAAGTTAGAGTCTGTCTCTAACATGAAGATTCACTGTGCATATTAATGAAAAGTAATCTTTTTCTTGACCAAACTTTGTTGGGACTATACTGCTTGGGGTTTGCTAAGCTTCTTGGATCTCTAGATCGATATTATTTATAAAATCTGTAACATTTGTTGTTTGTTTTTTTTTCATCACAACCTGTCTCTCCTCTACTTCTGAGACTCCATTATATGCATGTTAGGTTGCTTGATATTGTCCCAGAGGTCATTGAGGCTCTCTTCAATTTCTTGTTAAGTCTTATTTCCCCATCTCTTATTTTATTTTGACAGTTTCTATTGTCCTGCTTTCAAGTTCATTGATCTTTTCTCCTGCAGTGCCTAATTTAATGTGAAGTCTATCCAAAAAGCTTTTCATTTCAGATATTGTATTTTTCAAGTGTAGAAGTTTGATTTAATTCATTTGAAAGTTTGACTTTCTCCCCTCACTTATATTTTTCTTTAAATCTTTAAACATATTTATAGTAGCTATTTTAAAGCCCTATTCTTCTAATTCTGTTATCTCTGTCATTTCTGGGTCAGTTTCTATTGACTGATATTATTGCTGTTTATAGGTCCATTCTCCAACTTCTTAGTATATCTAATAGTTTTTTATGGGATACTGGACATTGTGAATATTATGTTATTCATTATCTAGACCTTGTTGTCTTCTGTCAATGTGTGCTGAGTTGTGTACTAATAGGCAGTTAATTTACTTGCAGATCAGTTTGTCTGCTTGTTTCTTTTAAGGATTGTTTTAAGCTTTTCTTGCATTAGTGTAGAGTAGCTTTTATTCTAGAGTTAGTTTAAGTTCTACTCTTAAGTTTGGCTTTCTGGAGTCTCTACTGATTGCCCCAGATATTCAACAAAGTCTATTCTGGTTAGTCAGAACTTGAATTTCTCTCAGCCTTGTGCAAGATATAGTAATTGTTCACTGTTTAGTGCCCCTGCCCAAGTAGTTTTCATTCCCCAGTAGTTATTCTTTCCTTGGCTTTGTGGAGACTTACCCCATGCATGAGCACCTTAAAATTCAACCTTAAAATTCAAAGAAAACTTTATGCAGATTTCTGAGGCACTTTCTCTAGTTTCCTCAACTCATAAGATTGCCAGGGTGACATGCTTTACTTGGGTTCCTTCTCCTTGCACAGCAATGAGAAAATGTCATGCAGAAAACTGGAATGATCATTGAGCTAACCTCATTTGTTTCCCTCCTTTTATGAATTACAGTCTTGAACTATCTGTTGTCCAACTATCTATTATCCACCAGAAAACAGTTGTTTTCATAAATATTGCCCAGTTTTCTAGTTCTGTATGGTTGGAAGGCTAGTTGAATATTACTTCTTCCATTATAGTAGAAGCAGATATCTCCAAATTCTTTAGCACTTACCATCTGAACTCCTTTTCCATCTCTTACCTCCCTCAACACACAATGAGCTATTGGAAGGCAGGGATCAAATACTATTTTTTTAAAAAAATTTCCATAGTATCTATTTGACCTTCAATTTAATATGCACATATATTGTAAATGAAATTTATGAGCTTCAAACATGGTTAGGTAAATATAATTTTATTTTCTATAAACAAAATTATTTTATATCTAACCCCATTCAATTGAGATACACATGATTATTTCAGGAATTTCTTGGTTAGTTCATGCTTTCCCCCTTATCCCTTTTTCCCTATGTAGCATCTAAATTCTGGAGAACTTATGAAGTGCCAAGGTATTGTTGGGGGAGGTGTCTTTGGTCTTTGGTCATTGTTTATCTTTTCTTAGCAATTCTCATGGGAAACTAGTGTAGCTTAGTGGTTGAGCATTGGCTTCCCACATATGAAGTCCCAGGTTCTATCCCCAGCCCCTGTATCTCAAAAAAAAAAAAAAAAGAATTCTCATCCATACTGGTTATTAGCGTCTGTCCCACTCATGTTATGCTGATCCATGGGGGATGCTCTATGTCTTCCATTTTCAAGTGTGATGGCCTCTCTCAGTTAATCTGCTTTCATATGAATGAGAAAATGACTACTGTTCTTGGGGATTCTTAGAGACTACCGCAGGTCCCTCTGTCAAGATGCTTTCTGGAGCCATGCATTCGTTTC
Source organism: Chaetophractus vellerosus (assembly GCA_004027955.1). Classification (NCBI taxonomy): domain Eukaryota; kingdom Metazoa; phylum Chordata; class Mammalia; order Cingulata; family Chlamyphoridae; genus Chaetophractus; species Chaetophractus vellerosus. Next base: position 11,838 of record PVKH010020784.1, on the reverse strand, counting down.
CTTTTTCTGTTGTAATGAATTACCACAAACAGTGGCTTAAAACAACACAAATGTATTGTCTTACAGTTCCATCATTCACAAGTCTGGCATAGGTCTCAATGAACTAAAGATCAAAGTGTCAGCAGGGGTATGTTCCTTTCTTGGGGCTCTAGTTGAGGATCCATTTCCTTGCCTTTTCTAACTTCTAGAGATTACCATCTTTCTTGGCTTATGGTACCGTTTGTCCATCTTCAAAGCCAACAACTTAATATCTTTCTGACACTGCTTTCATTGTCACATCTTTCTCTGATTCTCTTCTGCTTCCCTCTTCCACATTTAAGGATCCCTGTGATTACATTGAGCACAACTGGTTAGTCTCCCTATTTTAAAGCCCTGAAATCCAGAAGCAGAAATCAACGGAACACAGAAGCAGAAAGCTGAAGACAATGAAACCAGAAAGAGAAGGGGGAGACCAATAGATGCCACCATGTTCCTTACCATGTGAGAGGGAAGTCCAGGATCGCCAGCAGCTGGTCTTCAGGGAGAAAATATCACTGATTAAGCCATGATTTGGACATTTTCATGGCCTCAGAACTGTAAGCGCACAAGTCAATAAGTCCCCATTATAAAAGCCAACCCATTTCTGTTATATTGCTTCTGGAAGCTTTTAGCAAACTAAAACACCATGTAACTAGCTTAACATATTCACAGGCTCTGGGGACTAGGATTTGTGCGTCTTTGGGGGCCCATTATTCTGTCTATGGCAAGCCATTTCTACTCTCACCACCCTGGAAATAAGCATAATTCTCTCCTGCCCTTAGAACTTTTGCCTCTAATTCTTCCCTCTCCAACTCTCTCATGCATTGTCTTGACCAGGATGCACATAGGCAGAGGGCAGGGCACAGAGAAACCAGAAAGCAGGGAAATTCAGGAATCTTTCTGTGATTCTCCTACCTTTCCATCAGCTGGAGTAAATTTTTAACTCTTTTGTAGAGAAACAAATAGATCCTGCAAACATTTTCCAAATCTATTGCTTAGGGATAGATTTTAGTTATAAAATATAAAAGGTAAGCGTTAACTTTTATTGTCATTTTCTTTGTGCTTTTTCTAATGCTTTATCCTGTTAGCAGTGATTCATTAAGAAACTAGTGGGAAGCAGATGTGGCTCAAGCAATTGGGCTCTCGCCTACCACATGGGAGGTCCTGGGTTCAGTTCCTGGTGCCTCCTAAAGAAGATGAGCAAGATGGTAAACTGATGCAATGGGCAGGCGTGGCGAGCTGGCACAACAAGATGAAACAACAAAAGACATGAGGAAAAACATGATGAGAAGCAAAACGAAGCAGGAAGTGGACGTGGCTCAAGAGATTGGGCCCCTCCCTCCCATATCAGAGGTCCTGGGTTAGGTTTCCAGTGCCTCCTGAAAAGAAGACCAGCACAGAGCAAACACACACAGCAAATGCAAAACAGCAAGGAGGTGGGGACAAATAAATAAAATAAATCTTAAAAAAAAATAAAAAGATAGAAACTAGTATGGAGAGAGAAACCAAATGTGATACCAAAAGAAGGATAATGAGAAGGATTGCACTGGCTAATACTTAATAATATTATCCACCCACATTTCAATATATGTATGACTTGAATGAATGAATGAATGAATGAGCAGTATAGGAGAAGGGGATGGAGAATGAAGCTGATTTTTTAAAGGCATCACCCATTTGAAAGGCGTTCCAAGCTTCTGAGTTGAGTTAATGATCAGGGAGCCAGCTGATTACTCTGCCCTAACAGATATAGCTCTTCACCTTCCCACCTGTGCCTTCTCTAAGGGAGGAAACTCACTCTCTACACTTGGTGAGAACACTAAGCTGAGGAGTTACTCTAGGTTGCATGGACTATGCAGGGTCCACACAGACTTTGTTGATGTGAAAGCCCATCAGTCAAATGAAACCATGATGTTGTTCCATAGAGAGCAAGAACAATTATCTCCTTCCCTTAGCTGCTGACACCTCCTGTGCACTCTTCCTTTATCCCCATCCCCACTCAGGACCGACCTAATAGAAATTCCAGGAGTGAAGGACAGGACTGGAGAGAAAGGGAGAAAATAGGCTGTGGGCACAAATCCATTCTGGGCTCGCTCCCTCCAATCCTGACATTCATTGATATGATATCAGGTCTTATCAGTGAATTTATGAAAACTGAGAGTGAAAGATCGTAAAACGCCATAGCTTCTTTCGTTGGCAATAACTGCTTTTCATCAAATGTTCTAAGTGTTCTACTCAATGCACTTGGTTGATCTCCATTTAAGTAAATATTATGAGGATTAATTTAATTTAGAAAAGATGAAAAAACAAATGCACACCTACATGCATAGTATATTCAAATACAAACAAACGAAAAATGTGCTCGGCTCAAGTTGTCGGAAGCAAGAGCCCTAACATTAACTTTGAATTGTGTTACTGCAGCATCAGCAACAATAACAAATGCATTACATCACTGGACCCTGATGAAATAGGAAGTATTACAAATGCCTTTTTACTTCAGGCTCCATTTCCCTGTTAGCCCACTTCTGCGGCTTCCTTTTCTAGTTATCGGAAACACACCCTTGAACCACCCCATCACATTCAACCCTAATTGGATAATAGCTTTGAAAATGAATCCTTCAAAGAGCAGAGTGTGGCAAAGGCAGAGGGAAGAGGAGGTTCCAAGAGATGTGTTGGCTGTGCTTCTGGCCCATTTGAGTCCTACATCTCATTTCAACAGAATGAGGTTACAACGGCTGCCTAGCAGAGTCGCATCCTTAGCTGTCATGAATCAGTGGCTTGGCAGTACTTTCTTGTATTTCTGTCAACCCCTCAGCCCCCACCCCCCACCCCATCCTACTGTAAATCTTTCAGACTTTGCTGCACATACAGATTTCCTTTGGAGCCCAAAGAGCTGCCAACACTTGTAAGAGTGCCTGCAGTCCACCAGGGAAAATGCATCTTTCAGCCTTTTTAATTCTCCCATTTTTATAGGCATTTAATCCTCCTTTTAATCTTATAGACGAGAAGACTGAGAATCAGAAGATCAAAGCTGGCTGAGGGTTCCCAACCTGGCAAAATGAAGAGCTATGAATTGAACCCACTGCTATTTGATTCCAAGGACCCGAGATGTTTCCTCTACTTCATGTAGCATTTAGAGGACAAATTAGATCTAGTTAAGCCTCTAGAGGCACGTGGAATACAGAGTCCAATTTTGATCAGTTCAGTAGTTAATTCTGCCTGTCCAGGTCTCAAATCATATCTTCCAGGGATGAATAGGGTGCAGGGGCTCTCTTGGTTGGCTGTCAGGGCAGTGTCCTTCCATCACAGCTGAGCTTTTCTGCTTTGACTACTGTGAAGAGCTAAATCCCTTGAGTTCTGACCTCCTTTTATCTCCTTTCCAGATACCCAGGTGAAATGTCCTACAGCTAGTTTCCAGTTTCAGACAGACTAAAATCCCTTTTCATCATCCTGTCAGTATTAGTTTCTTTGAAGGTTACAGAGACTCTTGATGGACTCCTGGAATAGCCAGAGAGTCATTACTTGTTTAGAGGTAAATATTGAGTCATTAAATATATTTGCATACCAGGACCTCAGCATGATTGTGATAAAGATAACACAAGCAGTGTAAATCTGGTTCCCAGGAAGAAGGGGGATGATTCACCACAGACCTAAGAAAAGACCAGCCTCATTTCCTCCCCAGCACAAGGCAATAGGATCCTTTACTCTGTGTCAGGTCTCCAGAGGGTGGAACCCAGCCATGTCTCTGGCTGATGACGTGGTGTCAATCAGACTAGCTGAAGGGAAGACTGGCTTGAATTATGTTCTGCTCTCTCTTTGCCCTTCTTCTGGGCACTTTCTTAGTTGAGTATCCTCCTCTCAGGCAAGCCTCTTCTCAAATCCTCATCCTCTCCACAAATCTGAGAATCCAGAACCTTAACTGTTGATTTGACTACTTTTAGTCCATTCCTCCAATTGCTCGGAATAGCTTATAGGATTTTAATCTTAGTGGCTGGGGTACTGAGGCTTCATTATGTCTGTTCCCTACAAAGTAGTTTGCTCTCTTGGTCTCTTCTTGCCCAGTGATCCTCCCTATCTTTCACCCTCCCAATCTAGTCCCCATGATTCCATATTCCTGAGCCCATGACCATTTCCAGAATTAATCAGTCTAGGTGGAAGGCACCTACGGTTGGGTTCTTCCTCTCTAAATGTCATTTTACACTTTTCACAGGTGTCAGAGCTCAGACAATTCAACAATGGCCAGCAACCAAGGTACAGCTTGTGGGCAGCCCAGTCTCTCTGGAGTACACTGTGAAGGGGGCATCAAATCCCACTCTGTACTGGTACCAGCAGGATACTGAAAAGGCCCTCCAGCTGCTCTTCCACTCCATTAGCACTGAACAGATAGACTCGGAAGGGCTCCAGAACCTTTCAGCCTCCAGGCCCCTAGACAACCAGTTCATCCTGAGTTCTAAGAAGCTCCTTCTCGGGGACACTGGCTTTTATCTCTGTGCCTAGAGCCTCACACTGCTGGGCAGGGCAGGCATCTGTGCAAAAACCCCACCCTCTCATAAGCTCTAACAACCCTCACCAGGAGCATTTACTCAGGGACCAGATGGAGGATACTTGTGACTGGGTTTCTGACTGTCCGTCAACATGAGGGTGAGCAATGGAAAATCAAGCCACAAGTCCCAAAAGAACTGTACTAAGTTCTCGGAGAGAAACAGAAAAGTTTTGTGTATGCAGAACCTGTGAATTGTCTACACACAGTCAAATTTCCAAAATATGGATGTCTAGTCCTGTGCTGGTCATACTCCAACCCTCAAAGTGTGCTACCTTCCCTAACACTCTATCCTTCCCAACTTCCTGTCACTCTTCACTGGGGAGAGGGTTTGAAAATAGGAGGGTAAGAGAAGTAGGAGCCTCTGTGGCAGGTTGTAGCATGGTGGTAGGTGAACAAATATGAGGCTGCCAATTCAGGGTGACTTAATTGACTAATTTTCATCACCTGGACAGTCTCCTTCCATTGTTCTTTCTGGTGAAACCAGAAATTCTGTGGATGCTTGGATCTGAAGCTTTGAGCTTGGGAACCGGCAAGGTGTTCAGCAGATTGTATGTTCTTATGCAAGCTAGAAGTATAGTTTATTAGAATCAGAAATATATACATAGGAATTTTGATTATTGTTTTGAGTTTGAGATTTTGTTGTTGTTGTTGTTTTTCCTGTTCTATTGTCTCTCACCTCTTCCCTTGTAGCAAAAGAGGGAGCAGAGAAGTAGATAGTGATCAGATAGGAGAAATTGAGGATAAAGAAGATGACAGGTGTGTTAATGGCAAAGCCCTAGGAAAGAAAAATTACTGGATGGAAATGGAGGAAAGGAAAAGGATGGCTAGAAAAGAGATGCTGTGTGGTTACCTTGGCAACTGAGCTTTCCTCCTCCCTCCATTCCCTCATTCCTCCCTAGTCTTATTCTTAAAAAGGTTTTCTTTTTTAGTGTCCCTTTCTCTCCAGGAGGGGGCACAAGAAGTCTTAAAATACTCTGTTCCTTAAAATACTCTGTCAATTTATCACAATTCAAATGTGTTTATTTCAAGATTCAGTTAATCTGAAGCGGAAAACCTGAAATGGAGACACAAAGCAATCAAGAGAGCACTGCTCAAAAGTCCCTATTACACTGTAAGGGATCAATTACTTATGAAGCAGTTATATCTGGACACTGTGCAGCATCATGGGGATTAAAAAGAAAAGTGAGATATGCTTAAGATGGTTCTGGGCATAATCACAGCATGGCTAGGTCAAGGCATTGGTTTTGGAGTCCAAGTTTACTAGTTGTTATGATGACATTGGGCTAATTATTTAATCTCTCTAAGCCTCAGTTTCTTCAGTTGTAAAACTAATATCAATTTCCCTTATTTAATTGTCAGATGTTTTAAAAAGAAATGGTGTTTATAAAGTTCTAGTAGAGGGTCTAATTTTTAACATGTTATTTTCCTTTCTTGGGTCTACATCATATTTTGAAATACAAGTTATCCAAAAGAAACAAAGAATTATTTTAAAAATCTTAAACTATAAACTATGTAGTAAGTACTATTTAGATAAATCCATAAAATTTTTACCCTATGTTGTGGCCATTGCAGATATTGATAATTATTGAGTTTTTAGACAGCCTCAGAATCCTTCTTAACAGAGAAATGTTTCAGGCAATCACTACTAGTCTACTGTACTTGATAGGAGAGTTGAAACAGACTTTTCATTCCAGCAAAATACTCAAAGTTCTGGAAAATTTCATAAAGGAGACAGAATTTTAGCTAGGTTTAGTTTTTCAGGAGGCTAGAATACACATAATCAAAATTATATTCTAGGCAAGGGAATCAGTGTGTGTAAAATGGTGGAGGTTTCAGTGAATATTGTAAATTCCAGAAAACTAGTAAGGAAAAAGTCCAGAACATTACACAGGGATGTCAAGAGCCAGGAGAGCATTGATAGGATAGGCTAGTTAAAGAGAGGCTCGAAAGCCAACTAAATTCATCAAAATAAGTAAATATCCTCCTTGTCATCTGCCCCTGTCATGTATAAGAATCTTATTTCCATAACGGTTTCCCTAGCATCTAGGGCTCAGAAATCCACAATCATCATAATTTCAGGTACAAAGGAAACCAGCTCAGGATAACAGATCCTGCTCAGATATACCATCTTTTGCCAGGAACTTGGTAATCTCACTTGCCCCTTTGGGGAGTTGAGGCCATCTCTTCTAGGAGAACTTCCGGGACCCCAGTCTTGGCTCTGATTTGTAGATGTGCCAGGATAACTATTTTCATGCATCTCATTCCTTGTTCGTTCCCATGTGGAAGATCCAGCACCACATCCTGGTGGCCAGAGGAGCTCCTCTCAAGCTATCTTACATAGTGCTCAGCCCACTCATGGGATTTATAGGGAGACACCTTGGGGACTCTCAGCAGCTTAAGGAAGATGGAGAAAACCCATGGTTGAGAAGCTGGTGATACTAAAATCTGGTGACTTCATATTTTTTGCCCAGGATTATATGCATTGGGTTGAGTAGGTGATAACCTTTTGAGCTGCTGCAAAGTAGGCTCAGCCAATTATTCCCCACTCCATTCTTAGGGGTTTTCTGCCTCTCTAGTTTGCCTTTCTTTCCACATTTATGCTCTTACTCATATGTATTAGAGAATATCCATCACACAGACAGAAATTCAGGCCTTAACAATTAGAGGATGAGCTTAGAGAAACCCATTCAGTACAGAAATGAGTATATGCCCACAGCCAGCAAGCTCATGTATTTGGGGAGTGTGCCATTTTTCAGTCTGTTGATTATCTAGGGCTCCCTTTCCTGTGACTCATTAGCACCTCTCATTAGATGAGTAGAAGGAAATGAGAAGGCATGTGTGTAGAGAGGTTGGAGGGAGTTTAGGGACAGGTGGGTGGAGGGAGTTGCCTGAGTGATGTGGGAACAGAAAAGACCCCAATTGGGTCAGAGCAGTTATTGCAGCTGTTTTTCATTCTTCATTATTTCCATGGTGATCCCCTGTAGCTGCTGATCTTGTGTCTAACCTCTGGCAGGTGTACAAGATATGTTGGGGGGTAAGATGATGGGGCTGCTGCATGCGGAGCTGAGGTACCTAAATCTACTTCTAGAGACCCTCTCTTCTTCCCTTTGTGGTTCTATTTCTACTACCAGGATGTCAACCAGAGGCCCAGTTAGAAGGAACAGGGGTTGGGGGAAGGGGATGAGGGTAAGAAGTGGTGGGTGCGGTTCTCATGATGCTCAGAAGGTGCTTGGGGGGAGGAACTTTCACAGGCACCCCAGATGTAGGACCTGGTAAATGTCAAACCGCATCCTGTTGTGACTCTCTGAGATGGAGGTAGAGGCAGGTGGCTGTTGTTACTTGGTGCTGATATTACTCACAGATAAGCAGCCCAGCAACCAGCATTGGGCTGAGGCATCTCTATCCCTTCCCCAATTGTCTTCTGCAACCTACAAGACCTAAGCCTGCATGTCTTTACTTCCTGGTCTTTGATTCAAGAACTCTCTGCTTTTTAACATCATTTTCTTCTCTTCATTCATGGCATGGGCCTCTTTCCTGGGGGGAGAGTCATGAAACAGATGCCAGGGTTCCAGTAGACTCTTGTTCACTGTAGGACTCTGGGGTCAGTGCTGTCCCCCTTATTACATCAGATCCCCTCTGAGACCTAAGTCACAGATGTGTATGATTTGGGTCTTGGGAGAGCTTAGATGTCCTTAGTCACCATCTTTATGATGCTTTGGGGCACAGAGACTTTGAATCACTTCAAGATTCCTTAGAGTTCAAATTACCCAATCTCCACATTTCACAGAAGAGGGTATAGAAGCCCAGGGGAAAAAAAATGAATTGTCCAGGGCCATACACCTGGGGACAGAGTAGGACCAGAAGTGAATTCTCTGTGAGACATCCGTGTTTTAGTAGCTCTTGGATCCTTAACAAAGTTTGGGGGAACATGGGCTCTGTATCGAACTATAATCATGCTATAAATTTTATGAATCACTTGTATAAGGATAAGTAGGGAAAAATGATCACACCTGAGGTGACATGAGGCTGGAGGGATAAATAATATGGTGAACCACAGAATTAGAATCCTGAGAGTAAGAGATGTGATGGGATGGGATGGGATGAGATGAGATGAGATGAGATGAGATGAGATGAGATGAGATGAGATGAGATGAGATGAGATGAGATGAGATGAGATAAGAGCTGAAGAAATAAAATTAAATTAAACAAGCCTTCCCTGGCCTCCTAAAGAGAGAAAACCATCTGGATAAACACAAGGAGGAGAATATGTGGCTCACAAGCAGTCCATATGAAGAAAGACCCAGGGTTTGAGTCACAAGTGACATCTGTAAGTCAGTGGTGTGGTGTGTATACAAAAAGTTGAAATGTTGCCTTAGTGGAACCAACCTATGAGATATTTAGAACAGGGAAATAAAACTCCCTCTCTATCTTATATAGGTCAAAACCCACCTGGTGCTTTGTCCTGTTCTGAGCACTACTCTTTCAGAAAGATATAAGGGATGAAAACAAACTTAAATGTTTTCAGAAGAGAATGACAGGGCCTGTGGAGAATGGGAAGTGCTCAAATCTGTGCTAAATAAAAAAGAAATTGATAGAACTGGAAATATGTAACCTGAAAAACAATCCTCAGGAAAATAATCATTATAATATTAGCTAATATTTATTGATGCTGTGTGAAGAGCTTTACATGTTATGTAGGTTAAATAACATGAAACCATCTTATAAAGCTGGGGTTGTAATTGAGACCATTTTACAGAAAAGGAAGCTGAGTCTCAAAGGTGGTCACTTGCCCAAGGTCATATAGCTGATAAGTGCCAGAACTAAAGCTGGAACTCAGAACTCTCTGGCTTAAAATTCATATTCTTTGTTATCATAATGTTCTCATCTATCTACTACATGCTTTCTCCAGTCTGGAAACTGAAGCTCCTTAAAGGTTCTTATTCTACCTCCCATAGATTTGTAGATTCCTGCCTAAATGTGAGCAAATAGCTGACTTATGAAGGGCTCTAATAGAAGTATAATTATGACCAATGTTCAATCCCCGGCCCCAAGTACCTAAAAAAAAATCTATTTATGCTTCTCTACCAACCAGAGTGTCCCTGATTCCAAGATCTAGTCAAGATCAAGTCCCAATATGGGAGTGAGGGTGCAGTGGAGCTTCAATTCCTGGAGTGGCCTACAGGTTGAGCAGGGGAGGTCAATCCCAGAATCGCTGTAGGGCCACTATTTTAAAAATCATCTCCTCGTATCAGTGAAGAATGTGTGAATGTGTAGGGGGCTGGACCTATGGGAAACTCTGGAATGTAGTCTCCCTGTGAAGACCACCCCTCATTTCATGCAGGACAGCTAAGATAAGTTGCAGAGCAAGCTGATAACACTTCTTTGGAAATAGTCAACGCTGTGGACTCATTTTTCAGGTCCTCTTTGCTGACCAAGAAATTCCATTCATTCATCTCTGGAAACCCCTATTCCCCAAGGAGTAATTGCTCCACGGGTAAGGGCTATGGATAGGAACAGAAGAGAAAGGCATGGAGTTGGGCCTGCAGGAGAGTGGTGTGAGGACCTGAGAATACGTTGTCTGTCAGAAGGAGATGGTTCAGGGCAAGACCAAGTACTGTCAGAGTAAATATTAAGGAGAGGCAGAAAGATAGGCAGTATTAAGGCACCCAGGGACTCCAGGATCTCCAAACACACAGCACAAGAAAAGCAAACTTTCAAGTTGAGAAGGGAGAATATCCAACTCTAGATTGAGGCAGCAAAATCTTTGTGTTTGGGCCCCAGACAGGGGTGGTAAAGTCTAAGATTAGGGGATTCCAACCCCCAGAAATCACCTTCCCAGAAACTATGGAGATTGCTACAAGTAAAAGCAATGAGCAGTAATTGAAATTTTGGCTAGGCTTGGTGGGCTTCTTATTATGAGTCTGGCATGGGGATAGAGACAGGGTAGTTACCATGGGCATGATAAAAGTGAACTTGGTGATGAAAGTTTAAGGAATAGGTCAGTGGGGAAGCAGAAGACAGAGTCACCATAGGTCAGTGATAATGCTATGAACTGACTTGGGGATTTGGGCCACAATCTTTGTCAGCATCTCCCAATGCTCTGAAATGAAAATAAAATCAAGGTGTCAGTATGTTTTGTTTTACATGTACAGTTTCAACAGTGGTCTCCAAGTACCAATCCTTCGTTCACACCTCCATATACAACCAGACTCATCTCACTCAGCTCTTCCTATATAGGACATTTTTGAGCTGTTTGTTCCAGACAGTCAGGGGCTGAGATCAATCTGGCCCCTCATCTCTGAGTCACAACAAAAGAGAACGGGGAAATGGCTCAGGTCAGGAAATGGAGATCTTAATATCTCTCAGAATCCAGCTCTCTTATCCCAACCTCTCTTTTCCTAAAATCTCTCTTTCTTTCTTCCCTTCCCCACTTTCCCCTAATCTCCCCTAATCCTGAAAGAAGAAAAGTCCTTTGTCTCACGGATGGTCCCAGCAGCCCTTCCCCTCACCTCATCCAACTTCATGTTGGATGAATTGCATGATAAGAAAGGTTACAAGATGTGGTAGTGGATACTGGTGCTGATATGAAAATTCTTCCAGGTAAGTGACAGTGATTCAAGTAGTGATAGAGACTCAAGCAGCCCCTTCCTGGCCAGCCAATTTCCCTGAACAGGAAGTCCCATTATTACATGATAGTTGGGTGCTTCCTTTCCCCTCCTAATTTCCATATAAATTTGTGAAGGCACAGAGTTGAAGTTTCTCTCCTGGAGTACTACTCTCCTTGGGTCCACATGATCCCTGTGGAATGTTGAGGACCTAGGAGACCTTGGGCATTCTTCTAGAAATGATTTGCTTATAAGTGTCTTTAATAAGCAAGCTTTGTGATTGCACTGAGGGTCACTTGTGGTGTTTGCTACTGCTTCTCTCCTATATTCTGTCCACAAATTTCCTTATTGGGGCAAAACTTGGATCTACCTTGAAGTTAGACCAGATCTACAGGTAGGAAAAAAAAAGAAGCTCCTTTGTGCCTTCCATTCCAGGAATTAAATATTATCACCCTATTTTTAACCCAAATTTGCTCAATTTAACAAGTGGTCTAGGGCCTAAAGCCTGTCCCCTAAAGCCCTGCCCAGTTTGGGGGCTTTTTTAGCCATTATTAAAACAAACATGAGTAAAAATGGATTGCAGTAATTGTCCAGAAGGATCCTCTTGAATTCGAGAGAAAGAGGCTGAGGCAGAAGAGATGAATATCCCAATGCCTGTGAGGTGGATGTTGG
>PVKH010020783.1:0-14502 GCA_004027955.1 Chaetophractus vellerosus | reverse complement strand
TTGTAGTACTCTGTTTTTTGGGACGAGCATTGTGGCTGTTTGATATAGCTATGAATTCCAAAACTAGATATTGGATTATGCTTGTAAACTGGTTTGTTCATCTGGGCATGATTAAGTTATGATTAGGACTTTGATTGGTCCATGTCAGTAAGGCATTGAGCCCCACCCCTTCATGGATGGCATCTCAAATATAAAAGATATGGCAAAGGACAGGGCTGGAGTTTTGAGTTGGAGTTCTGAAGCTGAATTTTAATGCTGGAGCCCAGGGAAGCAAGCACACAGAGCAACTTGGTCATGAGGAAGGGGAGAAGGTCCTAGGATAGAGAGGAGCAGTTCGCCTGACAGTTCACAGCTGGCCTTGTGCAGAGAGGCAAAGCCTAGACATCCTCATAGTCTACAGCTGACCTTGTGGAGGAAACAGAGGAGCTGAGCCCAGAGACAAGCAAGCCCTGGGAAGAGAGGAACCCAATAAGCCTGAACCCTGGCAAACATCAGCAGCTGTCATGCTCCCACACACAGCAACAGATTTTGGTGAAGGATGAAACATTATATATGGCTTGGTAATTGTAAGCTTCTACCCCAAATAAAGACCCTTTATAAAAAACCAACCAAGTTCTGGTATTTTGCATCAGCACCCCTTTGGCTGACTAATACAGGCATTGTCTATCATCACCCTTTTGTTAGTTGTACTGGGCAAGTCTGATGAACTGGAGAGTTGGTGTTGCAACATTGCTGAGATTCTAGGCTCAACCAGCATATGAACAGACCAAAGATTTACATCTCTGGTGCATGTATTTAATGAGTATAGTGCTAATTATAGGTTCAAATAAAAGGGGCAGAAGAACCATATGGTAGGGAAATTATAAATGAGTATCACTTTGTTACATGGGGGCACTTGGTAATCCTTGGTGCCAGGGAAGCTCATCCCTGGGAGTCATGTCCCATGCTGGGGTGGGGGAGGCAGTGAGTTTATATCCTGAGTTTGGCTTAGAGGTCACATTTGAGCAACAAGGAGGCTTTCAGAAGGTAATTCTTAGGCAATATATAATACTATGCTGTTTCAGTTTCACAAGAACAAAGTTCATAAGTACAAACACCAATGTCAAGGGCCTGGAATACAACCATCAATGTCAAGGGCCTGGCTTATTGGACTGTCCTCCTTTCCAAGGCACTGCACATGTTCTCTAGGGATTCCTCTGCTCTATTAGAGAATGTAGCAGGAAATTCCAGGTTGGGTATTCAATATTCTTTCAGTTATTGTGTGGGTCTCCACTTTCCAAGACAGCACCCCATGACCACTTGAACATATTCAAATTCTGAAAAGGCATGCTCCAGGTGTACCCCTCCCTACACATCCCTCCAACACCAACTCCCCATACTAGTGATCTTCCCCTGCCACAATTGTGACCCTTTTGCAATCCAAAACCTCCACAAAAGTAAAGCCAAAAAATATATGAATCAAAATAATTTAAAAAATAATTAAAAACAAAATACAAAAATAAAAAATAGATAAAAATAAAATAAATTTAAAAATTATAGTGTCTTTCATCACTATAAAATATGTTATCTTTTATGTACAGTGACAATTTCTTCTGTATTTATAAAAGAGGACACCTCTTTTACACTTTAATTTCAAAGAAGCTGTAGGTTAAAGAAAAGTCACATAGTAAATATGGGGGATTCCACTTTATCCCATTCCCTCCTCTTACATGAGTATGGTAAATTTGTTGCAAGTTATGAGCAAATATTGAAGCATTGCTATTAACCATAGTCAATGGTTTACAATATGGATGACATTATTCACTGTATACTTTTACAGGTTTTAACAAAATTTATAATGGCCTATATCTGTCATTGCAAGATCATGCAGAACAATTCCAATGCCCTAAAAATGCCCTATTTTCCATCTATTCTCTTCTACCCTCTCTCTCCCCACAGGACCTATGGTAACCACTAAGTTTCAATTTTTGAAGAATAAGATTCATACTTACATGCATTAATATTGATGGTTTGGCTTATTAATCTGTTTTATTAGGCAGTGCCTATGTTTTCAAGATATTCTTGCCCCTCTAATTTAAAAATAGGAGGACTCCCCAGGAGTCTATTCCTTTCTTTAGTTGTCCCCCAGGTTGCATGGATAGCCCAACCCAACTCCCTGCCCTACTTACCCTCACATTCCAGCACTGTTGACCCCCTCACATCCCTACACCAACACCACCCCCATCCACTACCCCACCACCCCCCTCTACCTTATCATAGGTTTTGCCCATATTAAATATCACCTCACCACACTCTATTCCCTTTCTGTCTCTGGTAACCTATCATCTAGACTCAAGCTCTGTAAGCCTGCTCAATTTGCTTAAGTCACATCAGTGAGGTCATGTAATATTTGTCCTTCAGTGATTGGCTTACTTCATGCACCATAAGGTCTTTAAGATTCATCCATGTCATCCTGTGTATTAAGACTGAATTCCTTCTTACAGCTGAGTAATATTCTTTTATAGGCATATACCACAATTTGCTTATCCATTCACCTGTTGATGGACACTTGGGTTGCTTCTAAATTTTGGTACATCTATTGCAAATTCATTTTTGACAAGGTTCCCAAGTTCACTCAATTGTGAAAGAATAGTCTTTCCAACAGATAGTGCTGGGAGAACTGGATATCCATATGTAAAGAAATTTATGGGGAACACTAGCTCACACCACATACAAAAATTAAGTCAAAGTGGATCAAAAACCAAAATAAAAGAACCAGAAATATAAAACCCCTAGAAGAAAAAATAAGTATCTTTAGTATCTTATGTTAAGCAATTGTTTCTTAAACTTTATACCCAAAGCACAAGCAAGAAAAGAATAAAAAGATAAATAAGACCTCATCAAAATTTTAAAGCTTCTATGCACTGAAGGAATTCATTGCAAAAGTGAAAAGACAACCTACTCAATGGGAAGAAATATTTGGAAACATATCAATTAAGGATTTAATATTCCAAATATATAAATTTTACAACTCAACAGTAAAAGAGGTTGCTTTTAAAAATGGGCAAAAGACTTGAATAGACATATCTTCAAAGGGGTTATACAAATGGACAAGGAGCACATGAAAAGATGCTCAACATCATTAGCTATTAGGGAAATGGAAATCAAAACCATAGTGAAGTAGAATTTATCACCAATTAGAATGGCTCTTATTTAAAAATGGAAAACTGTGAAGTAGATGTGGCTCAATCGATTGGACTCCCATCTGCCATACAGGAGGTCCAGGCGTTGATTCCCAGGGCCTCCTAGTGAAAGGCAGCCTGGCCCACATGGTGATCTGGCCCATGCAGAGAGCTGGTCAACATGGAGTGCTAGCCCATGTAGGAGTGCTGGCTGCACAGGAGTACTGGCCCATGCTGAAGTGTTGGCCCAAGCAGAGAGCTGGTGCAACAAGATGACACAACAAAAAGAGAGACAGAAGAGAGGCAATAAGAGACACAGCAGACCAGGGAGCTGAGGTGGAGCAAGAGATTGAGTGCCTCTCTACCCCTTCCTGAAGGTCCCAGGATCAGTTTACAGTACTGCCTAAAGAGAAGACAAGCAGACACAGAAGAACACACAGTGAATGGACACCAAAAGCAGACAGTTAGTGCAAAAACAATGGGGAGGGAGGATAAATAAATAAATATTTTTTTAAAATGGAAAATTAAAAGGGCTGGAGAGGATGTGGAAAAAAAGGAACACTCATTCATTGTTGGTTGGAATGTAAAATATTTCATATGCTGTGGAAGGCAGTTTTGCATTTCCTCACCAGGTGTAAAATTACCACATGACCCAGCAATCATACTTCCAGGCATATACCAAAAAGAATTGAAAGCAGAGATTTGAACAGATATTGCACACCATTGTTCATGGCATCATTATCCACAATTGCCAAAAGGTGGAAGGCAAACTATGATGAATGGATAAGTAAAATGTGGTATATACATACAACGGAATATTATTCTGTTGTAAAATGGAATGAAGCTCTGATACATGTGATAACATGAATGAAACTTGAAGACATCATGTCCAATGAAATAAAATCACAAAATGACAATACTATTGATATTGCTAATATGATATAATTAGAATAGAGCAAAGTCAGAATAACAATCTAGAATATAGGTTATTAGGGGCTGTTGATGAGGACAGGTAATGGAGAGTTAATGCTTAAATTGTACAGTGTTTCTGCTTGGGTTAATTGTAAATTTTTGATAGTGAATGGTGATAATGGTAGCACAATATTGTGAATACAATTAACTGCACTGGATTATATGTCACTTTGGTCAAAATGAGAAGTTTTCTGTTGTATATGTTACTAAATAAAAACTTTTAAAAATAGAACTTTAAAACACAACCTGAATCCATTGTAAGCAACAGCTTATAGTTAATAGCACAATTATTAAAAAAAAAGTTCTCTCAGGTATTGTAACAAATACCACACTAATAGGGTGGTATATGGGAACTCTATATTTTATGCATGTTTTTTTCTGTAAACCCAAAACTTCTGTGCAGGAATCCATCCTGCAAAATCTTTTGGAGATCTGTACAGCAGAGCCTGTGACAGTGCAAAGAATTACTCTGAACACTGAGGTTGAGAGAGGCAAGGGGGAGAACAGCTAAAGGAACTATTCTCTCTTTGCTGACTCCTGTCATGGTTTTTATTCTTTTTTACAAAACACAAGGTCAGTTTGTACATGTAGGGACTCAGAAAGTTCCAGGCTGCACAGGAGATAACGGAGAGACAGAAAGCCCTAAGTAACAGAGCAAAGTAAGAATGTTCCTACTGTTTTTAGCAGGAACGGATAGCAGCGGTTTTCTGCCCATGCAGCAGTTTTCTACTTGTGCAGTAAAGCAGGCTCTAAACTGTTTTAAAGATATTTTAACCAAAGCATTCCTACATCTCCCCCTTTTTTGTTTTAAAAAGAAGAAGAAAAGGAAGAGGGACATGCATCCTAACACAGCCCCTTCTTTCAGCTGCCCCTTTCCTGGTTGGTACAAGGTAAAAAATGGGAAACAAATTTTGGCTGTGGTGAGTGGGCAATTGTAAGGCCAGGTTGCTGTTTGCTACCTGGGTCCTGAACTGAGCTGGGTGTGGGAATCAAAGTTGCCATGGGGGCAGGAGGCCTCCCTCAGAAGGGCTGAGGGTCTATGCCCTACCTCTGTTGGCCCCCAAGTTCTCTCCTAATGGCCTCTATGTGACTGTGCCTCTCTTAGGTTGTTCCTTCCCTGAGAAAACTTACCCATCTCTGGCTGACCAGCCATCCTCCAGGACCAAGCAGAGTGATGTGAGATGTGCAAGTGAGGGAAGGCCAACACACCCCAAGAGGGTTAGTTCTGTCTCTGTGACAGCCTATGCCCCCATAGCCTCCAAGCCCAGCACCTGTCTTGGGACTCCCTCACCTGCTGGTAGGGCCCTGGCTCTGGTCACAAGTCTTGGGGAACCTAGGTTTCTACTCAAGGGAGGGCCCAGCACAAGGCATTGAGCAAGAGACAGTCTGTTTGGTGCCAACTCCCAGGAGGCTCCAACCTCCACATGAGTGGTAAAGCCATGGTGACAGCCATGGATAAGTGGACATGAGAAGGGGTTCCCTCTTGGCATATAGGCAAGAAGGACAAAGGAGGGAAAGCCCATCTTAGCAGGAAATCCAGGGCAAGGAGGCTTTCTCAGCCTAGGGATACCAGGCTCTTGGCATAAGGCAACCCCATGTATGGGACATGTACAAGACACCCCCAGGTCATGGTAGGAACAACAGGATGGGGGGATTCTAGTAAATGCTGTGTGCAGGAAGGAAAAAGGCCACAGAGCCAGGCAAATAGGTAGGCAGGTGAAAAGGAAGCAAAGGAGAACTTGGGGTAAAGCTGGGAGACATAGGCTTTGAAGTTTTCTCTATGAAAGAATATTTTTTCACAAGCATGATTCAGCCAAGGTGATGAATTTCCATTCAGCATGATGAGCTTGAGAGGGGGCTTAATGGATTAACCTAAGAATGGGTAATAATGCCAACCAAAAAAAAATTTTTTTAAATAATGGATAATAAAACAAGCATGATTGTTCCAATAAGAGATGCTACCCAGATTTTTATGTTTAGGCCATGAAACTAATTAGATGGATTTAACCATTGTAGATTATCATTGAGTGTTTGAAATGTGTTTTGTTGTATAAGAATTTGTATTTGAGATAATTGACATTCCAGACATTGCTGGAGAGCAAGCACCTCTCCCTGTAGATGGGAGAAGGCCCCTTGTAAGTGGGTTTTTACTTGTTCTCAGGAAAGCTGGGAACTGTTCCAAGGTAAAAGAGTGACACAAATTTTTACATGTTCCCAATCACAATGCAAATGTTGTCTGGTAAGTAGAGCTTGTTGTTTTTCACCTATCCAAAGAATAGATGCTATTACAGCCAAATATGCAAGAAACTTATTTTCAGAGGAGGGTGGCACCCCAATGCAAGAGAGCACCTCGATCGACTTTTGGTCTAATTGTTTAAGATTTCCCCAAGTTACTCCCTGAGCTTGGAGAGTGTTATGGCATGGTTGTGTTTGGGAGTTCCTTTGTCCCTCTATCATCATCTTCTCCATCTGTGGTGTGGGTTGAATGGGTGATCCTTCCAGCTCATGGTATAGCTTCACATTCTTTGCTGGAAGCTATCAGGGGCCTGTTGGGGTAAGCACATAAGCATACCATCTCCCCCATGTTATAAGGTAACAGGGTCCCTTCCAAGATCCATCTCCTAACATTTCTTAGTACAGAATTTTGGCTCATGTTTGATGACTCTCCTGATGAGAGAGGAGAAATGTTTCTTAGCTGCTGAAAGGTTGTCTTTATCACAATTTTTAAAATTTAAAGTATATAGTACTAGGACTATTGTATTTCTAGGGGAGGCATCCATACTCCCCCTTTTTTTGTTTTAGATGACATGATATTTTTAAGGCTGAGTTAATTGGATTTTATTAGGTGCTATTTGGAGACTGACTTGGGTAAGAGAATTTTGGAGATGTTTATAGAGTTAAAAGTGTTTTTGAGGGGGCTGTAATAAGGATATTATCCATGTAATGATAGATACATGCTTGTGAGAAGGCAGTACAAGTAGGGCCTAAAGCCTGAAAGACATAATATTGACAAATGGTGGGGTTATTGAATGTTTTTTGTGGCAGGGTTTTCCAGTGAAATCTAGTTAGTGAACTTTTGTTAATAATTGAAAAGATGAAAAAAATAAGTAATTGAAAGAATACAAAATAAGTGAAGGATTGTTTATAAACAGGGGTTTAACTGCTATATTTCTTTTTTTATGATATGTATACATAAATTTACATGCTTACAAAACTGGGGGACACACTGACATACCTGACCCACTTTTGGCTGGAGTCCCAGATGGATACAAATAAATGTTAATATGTATATCTAGTTTAATAAGTCTATTCTGACAATTAGAGTGAGAAACAAGAATAACATAATTAATTAAAAGATTAAACCAATATTTAACAGAGTTACAGAATGACAGATAAATAGAGTAGTTTTATATATAAACTCACTAACATCTAGCATTTGGCTGGGAAGTTGTGAATCAGTAGCTGATACTAGAGTTTTGATTGAAAACACTGGTGTTTAGCACATTTTCCTAGGGTGGGATTTTAACTGGTTTGACTAGGGACTATTTTTTTTATTGTGTTCACGATTAATGAACTTGATACTATAGATGCTAACTTGCAAGCACTGTGTTAATTCCCAAGGAAGTGGCCAGCCTCCTCAGGAAGGAACCCAACACTGCCTGGGCAGTACATTCCAA
The DNA here is from genome assembly GCA_004027955.1 of Chaetophractus vellerosus. Taxonomy (NCBI): domain Eukaryota; kingdom Metazoa; phylum Chordata; class Mammalia; order Cingulata; family Chlamyphoridae; genus Chaetophractus; species Chaetophractus vellerosus. The sequence goes on along the minus strand of PVKH010020783.1, from coordinate 6,692 downwards.
GGTTTATGCATCAGTCCCTGAGAAAGTGGCCACCTTTCCCAGGGAGGAGCACAACACTCTTTGGAATGCACTTTATCTGTTTTCATTTGTTACAAAACATCACTGATGTGCCCACAATTTTAGTTCTCATTATTTTTCCTGAAATATGAAAAGTGCTGACTAGCAAGGCATTGGTTTGCTGATTAACACAGTTTTTTGCAACAAACTGATAATATTTGGAACTACTGCATACAGTAGTGGTGTTACTTTAATTTGTGATAGGAGGTTGTTTTTGTTACACATTATTTTTCTAAATAATTAAAACTATGATTAACAACATTATACTTTTATCTAATATTGTGTTGAAACATTAAATTTCTAGGAATTTTATATATTCTTTAAGTATTCATATGAATGTTTTATTTATACAATTTTAATTAACAGAGGGTTATAGAATACCTTTTAATTTTAAAACAGTTTTAAACACTTTATATTTAAACTATAACATATTAAATAAATTCAACTATTGTATTACTTTACATTTTTAAGGTGAGAGAATGAATTTTTTTGTAAACATTTGAAATAAAAAGCTACTTTTTAGGATTTGACTTTGAGAAAGGAGGTTTGAATAATATATTCCTTTAAAAGTGAGGACTTGTTTCTCCAAGGAAATGATAAGGTTAAAGTACAAGAAGCTATTTTGATAAAACAGACTTTCTTTTTTGTTTACTGTTTATTCAGGAGAAAAACTTTTTGAAAAAACTTTTACCAAAACAGACTAATGACTTGAGAAAGATTAAGAATGAAAAAAATTTAACTTTGCATCAGTATACTATTTGATACTAAAGCTTTTAAATCTTTATACATAGACTCATCAAATTTTATTTAACTTTGACCACAAAAATTCCATTTCCATGTACCTCCTGCAATTTCTGTATTCATTCAGGTTTTGTCCCATATTTTACTCTTTCTTAATAACCAGTTATTTTTTCTTAGGACAAAATACATTCTTTTTCCTTAATAATAAAAACACATTCTATATATCTTACAAACATAAGTTACCAAAACGATTTTGGAAACTGTTTCCAAGCAAACTACTTACAACATACAATTACCATTAACACTAAGCAAACATCAGAATAATGACTCAATTTGTTTGCAACTATTTTTATTATTTCATAATAGTATCCATATTTATTTATTAATATAAGTGCTTATTTAATTTTTGGCCATTTGAACAGAGCTCTTTTAATAATTTTCATTTATCAATTTAATATTACTTTCCAGAGGTATCAAAACATACACTGACACTGAACAAACAGACAAACACACAAAACAAGTTACAACACACCAACAGAAACATAAAGTTTACTAGTTTGACCCATAATTCTTTAAAATTTTATCAATTCAATCTCTGTTTCATAATGACTTCTTGGAAATTCTGCACTAATTTTATTAGTTTTACCATATTGGCCCACTTAGAATCATCATGGAAACAAAACAGAGAACACCAATATTGCTAAGTTTTCCTATTCTTCCAGTAGTTTAATTCCATTAGCCCCCATCAGCCCACAGACTTATCATTATGTAGGCATAGGAGGTTTACAGAGTTGCTGCTGGAATGTTTTCCTTATCTTAGTTAACTCTCTGGCAGAATGTTTTCTTACATGCATGATTTCACTGACAAGGGCCTTATTCAGCACTTCTGCTTGTTGAGTGCAGTATTTTTTATATTCTAGTTGCCAAACATTAAATTGAGCTGGGGTAACAATAGTTTTTACAAGACCTTTCCAATCCCAGGGGCACATTTGATAGCTATTAGCAATGGGGTTTAAAATTCCCTTCATGGAATAAAGTGCTAACACATGGGATAATATGGATGAATCTTGAAGATCTTATGGGAAGCAAGCCAGGAATTGAAGGATGAACAGTACATGGCCTCACTGATATGAATTAAGGAAATTGAGCAGTCTCAGAGAGTTATTGTGTGTAAGATAGGTTTACAGGAAGTAGAAAGAGAAGAGAAGAGAAATGTGTGAGCCATCACACATATGGATGTAATCTATGGTAAAGTGATAGAGTGTAGTTGCATATTGATGGGATAGGACAGGAGGCTAATGATATTATTGGGTGGTGAGGGTTGACAGGTGGGTAGATTGGGAAGGGTGGGTTAAAAGGCCCAGGATACTGAGGGTAGGGTTGGGAGAGGGAATAGGTGAACACTGGGGATTTGTGGGTATGAGGTTGAAAGTACAGAGGTGGGAATGCTCTTGTGGCAAAATGACAAGGGTCACTGGTTTAGGTTTTTGGTTGGGGGGGGACATTTGGGACAGGGCACACCTGGAGCAGGCTTCTAGGGAGTGTGTGAGTGTTTATTCTGTCATAATATGTTGTATCAGTGAGTGGAGACCCACATAATGAGTGGAAGGAGTTGGACTTCTATCTTTGGGAGGGCCAATTTGTTGAGAAATAGATAGGTGGGAGTCTCTCAAGAGCAAGGGTGGTTCCTAATAGGGGAGAACAAACCAGAGTGTCAAGATCTCTTCTTGCATGGAACTATGAATCCTGTCACCCAACGAGTCAAGCCAGGGTGTCATTGTTGGCCCCGGAGGGATGGGGTGTGAAGAATAGAATAGATCAAATGGAGTATTTAGTGGTCAATGGAAATGTTCTTCATTACTATATAGTGATGGACACAGGACATGGTAAATATTATCAAAATTTATAAAAGTGTATGGTCTAAAATGTAAACCATAGTGTAAACCATTGACAATGTTTCACTATTTGTATATCAGTTATAACAATGCTAACATCCATATATAAAAAGGTATTAATATGGAGGGGGAAGGGGGAGGATGTTGTGTATATGAGAATCTCCTGTATTCTGTGTGTGACTATGCTGTGGCCTAAAACTTCTTTGAAAACCAAATGAAAAATAGTGAGACACTGGGGAATGATAGGCGGAAGGTGCCACGGTACAGACTGGACACCAGATATTGCAGTGATGAAAGGCAAAAGGTCATAAAAATTTTAATATTTTTCATTATTTTAAATATCCTAATCTTTTAATTTAATTTAATTTTTAGTTTTTTTAAAAAAATTATCTGTTTTATTTAACAAATTCTTTCAGGGTTCTGTAGTGTGTAAACTTTACCACCACACAAGGGAAAAACCATCCAGCATCAGTGTTTTGAAGTCAGAATTAGCTGATGTTCTAATGAGTATAACCCTTCTGACAATTCCAAATGGTATGGGTTCCTGGAAGGAATTATTGTCGTTTATTGATTTTACTGTGACAAGGATGTGTTTTTACCTATTTTTAAAAAATATACTGAAAGCTTGAAATTTTTGGATGCTCTTAGAATGAATTATATATGAAGCAAAGTCAAGCAATGTATTTTCATGTAAAGGAAAGAGATTTTGGGCAGATCAGGCATAGCTCAGTGGGTGAGCACCTTCTTTGCATGTATGAAGTCCCAACTTCAACCCCTGGTATCTTCTAAAATTTAAAAAAAGTATAAAAAATAACAGATTTTCTTATAAAAATATTTTTCCTTTTTCTTTCTTTTTAAAACTCACACTTCTGGGAAAAATAAGTACAGTCTTTTATTGAGTAGCTAGAATTTTAGGTAATCAAGTACTCACTTTTCAAGGTTCTCTTATATGTTCCATGTCTTTTCAGGCTAGCTACACTGCAGTATTCTTTTAACACATGGCCCTTCTTTTTTTTATGAAATATATGTATATATTGCTGGTCAACTCTGAGCCAGGCCTGTCTAAGGTGTGGAGTTCTACTGTTTGATGAAACAGACAGCTTGGCATTTCCAGGGGAAAGTAAATGTTAGTTTAGAAGAAACATTTAGGAAATAACAACTAGGACAATTTATGTACATAATCCTAAATAACTTCATTCATGGAGATGGGGAAGCTCTTTTGAAAGTACTGATATTGTAGCTAATATTTTTAAAATATAATTGGGAAAAGTCTTAAAATACTGGTGGAGATAGGGATAGTTTTAGAGCCTTGTTTTTCAGGATAAAGAAACATGTAACATTCCAGAGCTATAACAGACAATGCTATGCTCCAAGAACTGAGAGTAGACAGGATAGGAGTTGAGTGGAATGGACTGGAGAGAATGGCAGCCTAGTAGATTTCAGGGCCTAAAGCCATGGTGGGCCCAAGCTCCTTATGCAAAATCTAGTGGAGGGAAGTGGATGTAGCTCAAGTAGTTGAGAGCCTGCTTCCCATGTATGAGGTCCCAGGTTCCATCCCCAGTTCTTCCTAAAAATAAATAAATCTAGTGGAAAAGTGGAAATCCAATGAAGAACTTAAAATTGGAGAGAAATAGGATTATATTTGTGTTTGCATAGGAGTCTTCCTAGCAGAATGGAGTGAAGTAATTAAGAAGGACATGGGGGCCGGCTGGATAGCCCAGTGGATAGGGCACCGGCATACCACATGGGAGGCCCTGGGTTCAGTTCCCGGAGACCTCTCCTAGTGGGCAGACCACCTTGAGAATGGCAAGCCACCATGGGGGGGCCAGAGCCACCGTGGGCAGGGAAAAATCTGCCACAGACAGGCAAAAGACTGCCATGGGCAGGGCAGGTCTCCCGCGAATGGAGCGCAGCCAGCCACCCACAAACTGAAAGCCAGCCGTGAATCGAAGCAGAAGCCACCCACAAAGTGGGGAAAGCCGCGCCTGTGCAGTGACCAGTCTCGGTGCATCCCCGCAGTGGGGGAGAGGGGAGATATGTAATAAAATAAATAAATCTTTATTTTTTAAAAAAATAAGAAGGACATGGTTGAAGTTTAAGAACTATATGATTGTCTGGACATAGGGTGTTTGTAGTGAAATTGTGGGGATGAAATGGGACAAGAGTGATGAAAAGGAAGCAGAATTAACAAAATATGATTATTTATTTTTAGGCTATTGAGCATAGATGATGTGCCAGGCATTGTGCTAGGTTGTGGATATGCAGTTTTGGAAAAAAATGACGTTTTTGCCATTAAGGTATTTAAAATGTAAAAAAAATTACCATTATAAATTGTGTTATTATATGATCCTACATTACAGGGCATTAGAATAGAACTGAACTTTACATTTGGTTGGGGACATTCTAGACAAAACAAATCTGGGGAAACATTATTTAAAAATTTTCAGAGTGATGGCCATGAAGAATTAACCTTGAAATTATTGCAGGGTAATTCAGAAGCACACAGAATAGAGAAAAACTTTCAAAAAAAAAAGAGAGAGAGAGAGAGAGAGAAGAACTTTCTACATGGAGGGAGCAGCCTTCAGTGATAAAGCAAGTAGATTTGTGATTAATGGAGATTGTTCCCATGTGGAACAGAGAGAGGTTTGTGCCACACCTTGCCTTTAGGTTTCTTTACTGAATGACTAAATGACAGATGAGGCTGCCCTCAGATGTTTGCATTTTTATAAAAGAGCAAAGATAGTGAGTCCTCATTGTCTTACCTCACCTCATCTGAGAAATGCTGTGTTTACTTCATAGACTCGTAAGTAGTGATGATAAAAGTACTTTTTCATCCTTTCTTTCTTTCATACACAGAGGAACATCCCTATCTGTACCTGGAGGAAAACTTTCCTAATTCTACTCTTTAAACCCAGGCATCCCACCTCTTAGCCACTCACTACACTACTAGAAGCCTAGACATGGAAACCCCCAGGCTGCACTGTGGTAGCTTCTGTTCTACCACCTGGCACTGAGTAATGTCAAATAGCCCCACACCTGATTCCTCCTTTGCTTCACTATTTTCTGAGGTAAAACACACTGCCCTTCAGCTAGGAATCTCACCACAGGAGCATCTTCTTTCTCTAAAATAGTCATACTGAAGGGAGTGACTTGGAGAATCTTCATGCCCATCAATATGCCCAGTGACCTCAAAAACACAAATCTATGTGAAAGCAGTATGCCTGCCCTATCAACACAGCTTCAAGACAAACATAAGACCCAATGTAGCTGCTTCTTCAGAATGCCACCTCACCCATGCTTCACTTCTGTGCTATCTCCAAGGTGTAGGGGGTCACCAATGGTCAGAGGAAGGCCATTTTCCCTCCAAGAAAGGTGTCTGGGCCCCATCCTCTTTCCTATATATCTCCTCATACTATGTGTCATCTTTGCTGAGTAGTAGTACACTACTGCTCTGGGTAAGAGAAAGGATAAAGTGGTCATTCTAAGAACACAAAAGGGGGGACCATTTACCACTCAGTGGTGGTGTTTCCCACACTTGGTTTCTGGGATTGAGGAGCTAGAATCAGACCTCCATCTTCAGCAGCCCTGTATATCTCTAGTCAGACCTTGTATTTCTGCCAAGGGCTGCTGGTGAATCAGCAGGACCACTTGCATAGAACTATGGCTCCATCCTTTTTCCATTTTATCTTTTTCCCCCATCTAATAAACTATTTATAGAGAAGTTTAGATTGCATAAAAGTTACATTAAAAATGTAGGGCAGGAGAGGGGAAGGAAGATGGTGTTGGTTTAAGTGGGTGCTCACCATCTCTCTTGCAAAAGACAGTTGGTTGGGGCAGGATCCTGCCCTAGTGAGCTGTTCTGGGAGCCCATGGAGCAGGAGTCTTTGGGGCATCAATGTGGAGGGAGCTGGACAGGGAGATAGATTGCTCAAGATAAAACCATGAGTTTTTAGCCCTGTACCTGGAAATCACAGATGGCTAAGCCCCACCCTCAGAGCA
>PVKH010020782.1:0-14504 GCA_004027955.1 Chaetophractus vellerosus | reverse complement strand
CCACATGGGAGGCCCTGGGTTCGGTTCCCGGGGACCTCTCCTAGCGGGCAGACCGCCTTGAGAATGGCAAGCCGCCATGGGTGGGCCGGAGCCGCCGTGGGCAGGGCAAAAAGCTGCCACGGACAGGCAAAAAGCCGCCACGGGCAGGGCAGGTCGCCTGCAAATCGAGCACAGCCAGCCACCCGCGAACTGAAAAGCCGGCCGTGATGGAAGCAGAAGCCGCCCACAAGCGGGGAAAGCCACGCCTGCGCAGTGACCAAGTCTCGGCGCGTCGCCGCAACGGGGGGGAAGGGGAGATATGTAATAAAAAATAAATAAATAAATAAAAAATAAATAAATAAAAATAACCACAAAAGTAAGGAAGGGAGTTACGTGAGAGACCAGTTATTAGAATATACTATAAGATATCAATTATAAGAGCAGTATTAAATTACAGTAAACCAATAGAAAGAATAGAAAGTGCAGAAATCCCCCTTTCTACAAACAGGGCTTTATTCATAATAAAAGGAATCTTCCAAAATAAATAGGAAAAATATTGCCCATTCAAAAAATATTGCATTGGAATAACTGGAAAATAATCTCTAAAAAACATAAGGTTAGATCCAAACTTTACAAAGGGATAAATTCCAAAAGGATCAAATATTTACATGAATAAAAGAAAAGGAAAACATATAAGAATGAAACAAAGGGCAATATTTTGCAATTTCAGAATGGAAAAATCATTTCTAACTGAAACCCAGCAATCCAAAAACTTTAACATTGATTACGTTATAAAATAATTTTTATTTCAAAGAGACAGTGAAGAAAAATCAAGCCAAAAACATGATAATTTGAGAAAAAAATGTGCTACTCCTATGACAAATGCTTAGATCTTAATATATACAAAGTTGCTACAAATTCATTAGAAATAAATTTTAAAAACATAATAAAAGTGTTCTAAAGATTGTGAACATAGGATTCAGGATGGCCCTTTTAAAACATTTGTCACAATATACCACCCCACTCCCCCGCCCTGCTCAATCCCTCCAGTGGCCTTATGCCATTCACCATAAAAAACAAAGTCCTTAAAATGACCCACAAGATTTAATATAATCAATACAGTTACCTCTCTCTGCCTGTTTCATTTTCTCCAGACTCACTATTTCTTGTTGCTTCTTTAGCACCAAGCATCCTCTGCTTCAGGGCTTTTGCATTCATTCCCTGTTCCTTCTGCCTGGGGTGCCCCTCCTTTGCACCCCAGTGATTTACTACCTCATTTCCTTCTGGTCTTTTCTCCCCTACTACATTTTTATAGTTGGAAAACACCTTTATCCTATTAGCTACCTATTTTTCTCTCCTACTAATTTTTTTCCACAGCTCTAATCCCTTTCTCAAATAATTGCATTCCTTATCTGTCTGTACCCCCAAGAAAGGTAAATTAAGGTATTTTTGTGTTTGTCCACTTCTAGTTTCTCTAGCACCTAGAACAATGGCTGCTCCATAATTGGTATTCAAAAAGTATTTGTTAAATAAATGAATGAACAGATAGTACAGAAGAAAGACATAAAGCTGCCTCTGAAATATAGGAAAAGTTATTTAATCACACTTGTGATAACTAATATATAAATAAAGCTACACTGTAATGCCATTCACATAAAAACTTATCTGACCAGCAAAAAATAATTGATAGACAATGTTGAAGAGACTGTGTTACTGATGGGAGTGTACATTGGTAGAAATATTTTACCCTAGGTTGACTTAAACAGTAGGAATTTATTGGCTTATGGTTTTGAAGCTAGGAGAAGTCTAAAATTAAGGTGTCAACAAGGTACACAGCAGCATCTTTTCCTTTCTCTCCTTTGACTTCCAGCTTCTGGCTGCTCCCTGTGGCTTCTCTGTGACCCTCTCTATAAGTTCTCCAATAATAACATCAAGACTCTACCTGATTCTTGTTGGACAACATGCACAAGAATGGATTAAGATTAAGGCCATGTTTTCTGGCATATCTAAATCCAAACCACCACAAACAAAAATATTGGTGAATAACCACAGTAACTATCAGACTATCAAAATTATATACAAATAAAGCCTTTGTTTCAATACTTTCACATACAAAAATTCATCTAATAAATATACCACCAGGTGTGTGAGAGGATATATTAGAGGGTTATGCACTGAAGCAATGTTCTTTTTCAAATATACTTCAATAATGATTAAATATAATATGATACAGTCATACAGTGGGAATATATCCAATATATTCTGTGAAATAAAGCAAATTGAAAAAATGTATAGAATTGGTTGCAGTTTTTTGCAAAAGTGGGGATAAAGAATATATATCTGTGTTGGTTTTGCGTATATAAATTGATTTCTATACAAGATAAATGCATAACTACTAAAAGTGGTTAACAATTTTGGGGAACAGAAATAGGACGATAAGTTTCTTTATATACTTTCTATTTTAGTCACGTGAATACATTATCTGACAACAAACTAAAATAAAATAAATTAAAAAAAAAAATTAAAACTGTGTATCCTAGAAGTTTAGCCAGAGGCTTATCTTCCTGATTCTTAGTGGGAACAAAATCACTTGTACATGTGTGTCTTTTCATTAGCTTATAAACTCCTCAAAGATAGGGATCATGTCTTATTCTCCATCCCCAATATTTATGATTGACAATGCTTGGTTCATAACTTTTACATATACTTTTGTTTTATTTTTTTATTATTTTATTTTATTTTATCTTATTTTACAAACTGGTTTTCATCATAAATAGGTGTCTCCTAATACACAGACTTACTGTTTTCTTACTTCTTTCTCCTAAGTAAACAAATATTTCTCCAAATATGTTACATCAAAAATTGCCACTCATGTGTGACCCAAATATTTCATATGAATTGTTCTGATAGTATCATTATTCTAATTCCCTTTACTTACACATATGGGTCTAGACTTTTCTGTTATCGTCCAGTTCTCTAAAATACAACCATTTTACACCTATAATTTATTTTAGTGCCTTTAGAGAATGCCTTTATCACAGGAGCTAGCATTTAATTCATTATCACAAACATTTAAATATATAGTTTAAATACAACAAAACAAAAGATAAGCAATAACCACAGGAAATCTAATGCAATTGTTCTCGATATATGGAAACTAGACTCATATCAGGCTGCTTCTATGTCAGCACTATGTATACAACTTCTTTCTTTGTTTGGACATATTGCAAATTCTTCATCCATAAGACAAAACCATATTAAATAAAAATATATAAATCACATCACAAAACCTATTTTAAATGTTTATTTATGTATCTTAAGGGATTTATAGAACCACTTGTTTCTTTTAATGAGTTGGAAGAACTAAGATTTCACTATACCCAGGATAAAAATAAGGGCCAAACCAATCTGATAAGGAAAAAAGTAGAGGTCTCCCTAAGTTTGTCTCCTAGATATATGCCATCTAATTTGAACAGATTTAAGAGTCATTTGAACTCAAGTCAAGATGAAAAGAAGTATTTATCAAGCAGTCTAAGTGCAGAGACCTATCAATGTCTGTCTTTTGGCTACCCTCTTTGTAATAAATGTGGGCTTGATGTATAATGAAAACCAGCTGACTATTTAAGGTACAGATGCCTTCTTTTCTTCTTATTCCAACCAAGATGGGTCTTACTCTTCATAATCTCTCACAGCTGCCAAAAATCCATTTTATCTTTGCATGAGGTGAAGTTTCCATTAACAGCTATTAGAGTAGCAAAGGTCAGACGTTCAATTTCAGATAGGCTACTAAAAAGATGTACCAAGCAAAGAAAGTGTGTTCTAAGAGGGGGAAAAATCAGTTCAGATTTTATTAAAGTGTTTGCTCTTTCATATTACACTTTGCCTTTATGGTTGACAAGACAATTTTGGAAGAAAAAAGCAAGGAGAATTTATATGTGAACTCATCAAATATACTGATTAAAGACAGATTAATTGAATTGGAGCTTGTCTTTCAAAATGTTGCCATTTGGACTGCTGATGTCTTCAGGTAACAAGCTGTAATGGTGTTATCTCTGGATGCAAACAGTGTTAGTAATTTTACAACTTGGTTATGTTAGAAGATTCTCTGGTTCAAGTCATAACACAGACATCAGCAAAACTGTCCTTCAAAAATGAGGGGGAATTGAAAATATTCACAAATATACAGAAACAGAGAGAGTTCATCAACTAAAGAACTGCCCTAAAATAATTACTGAAGGGAATTTTGCATGTTGAAAGGAAAGATATGCAAAAATAGCTTGGAGTGTTGTGAAGAAATGAAAATCAATAACGTTAACTAACAAACTAATAAACTAACAATGGTATAAATTCAAAACGCAACAGTACTGTATCCTTAATGGACAGCTCTACTCTTTAATTCCTGTAAAAGTCATAATACAATTGAACAAGAAGACAGCATATTTCCTGATAATGGACATACAAATGATAAAGTAGTAAAGTGGGGAAAAAATATATACATATATAAAGCAGGGGAAATGGAGGGCTATGGGAACAGATAATATCCATCCTATTGAAGCTAAGTTATCTTTTCAAATTAGTTTGTTATAGATTTAGGTTGTATAATATAAATTCCAGGGTAACCACAAATAAAGTATTTTAAAAAATATACAGAAACACTGTAGCTTTGTAGTATGCTTTAAAGTTAGGTAGTGTGATTCCTCCAATTTCATTATCTTTTTAAATATGTTTTTGGCTATTCAGGGGCTTTTGCCCTTCCAAATAAATTTCATAATTAGCTTTTCCAATTCAGTAATAAGGCTGTTGTAATTTTTACTGGGATAGTGTTAAATCTGTAAATCAATTTGGGTAGGACAGACATCTTAATGATGTTTAGTCTTTCAATCCATGAACGTGGACTATTCTTCCATTTCTTTAGGTCTTCTTTGATTTCCTTTAACAACGTTGTATAGTTTTTTTGTGTAGATGTGCTACACATCTTTAGTTAAGTTGATTCCTCAGTATTTGGTCCTTTAAGTTGCTATTGTAAATGGAATTTTTTACTGGTTTTCCTCTTCAGATTGCTCATTATCAGTGTATAGAAATGCTATTTATTTTTGCGTGTTGATCTTATATTCTGCCACTTAACTGAAGTAGTTTATCAGTGCTATAAGCTTTGTTGTATATTATTCAGGGCTTTCTAAGTATAGGATTATGTCAACTACAAATAGTGAAATTTTTAATTTTGCCTTTCCAGTTGGAATGCCTTTTATATCTTTTTCGTGCCTAAGTGCTCAAGCAAGTATTTCTAACACAATGTTAAATAAGAGTGATGACAGTGGGAATCCTTGTCTTGTTCCAGATATTAGAGGGGAAGCCTTTAGCATTTCACCATTGAAAATGAGGCTACTTGTGGGTTTTTTGCATATATCTTTCATCATATTGAGGAAGTTTCCTCCTACTACTATCTTTTGAAGTGTTTTTATAAAGAAAGGATGCTGTATTTTGCCAACTGCATTTTCTGCATCAATAGAAATGATCATGTTATTTTTTTTCTTTTGATCTGTTAATGTGGTGTATTACATTGCTTGATTTTCTTATGTTCAACCATTCTTGCATATCAGAGATGAAACTCTCTTGGTCATGGTGTATAATTCATTTGGTGTGTTGTTAAATATGACTGGCAAATTTTTTCTTGAGGAGTTTAGCATCCAGGTTCATTTTAGAGATGAGTCTGTACCTTTCTTTTCTTGTTATGTTGCTATATGGCTTTGTATTAGGGTGATGTTGTCATCATAGAATGAATTAGGAATGTTCCCTCCACTTCTATTTTTTGGAAGAGTTTAAGCAGGACTAGTATTAGTTCTTTCCAGAATGATTGGTAAACTTCACCTGTGAAGCCACCTGGTCCTGAACTCTTCTTAGTTGGGAGGTTTTGGATGACTAATTCAATCTCATTACTTGTGATTGGTCTGTTGAGTTCATCAATTTCTTCTTTCATTAATGTAGGCTGCTTGTGTCTTTCTAGAAATTTGTCCATTTCATCTAAGTTATCTATCTTGTTGGCATACAATTTTTCAAAGTATACTCTTTATGATACTCTTAATTTTTGTGGGGTCAGTGGTGATATCCCCGTCCTTGTTTTTTTATTTTATGTATTTGCATCTTCTTTTTTACTTTGTTAGTCTAGCTAAGGGTTTCTCAATTTTATTAATCTTCTCAAAGAACCAGCATTTGGTTTTGTTACTTTCTTTCTAGTGTTTTCCTATTCTCAATTTCATTTAGCTCTGCTCTAATATTTATTTCCTTTTTTCTCCTTGCTTTGAGATTAATTTGTTGTTCTTTTTCTAATTCCTCCACGTGTGCAGTTAGGTCTTTGATTTTAGTTCTTTCTTCTTTTTTAACATAGGCATTTAGAGCTATAAATTTCCCTCTCAGCACTGCTTTTGCTGCATTCCATAGGTTTTTATATGTTGTGTTCTCATTTTCATTCATTTCAAAAAAATTTAAATTTTTATGCAATAACTGATACAGGTCAATTTAAATTTTGTCAAAACCTATAGAAATGTATAGTGCAAAATTTAAACCATAATATAAACCATTGACCATGGTTAATACCAATGCTGCAATGTTAGTACATCAATTGTAACAAATGTACCATCCACATATAAAATGTTATTAATAGGGGAGAGTGAGAAAGAGGGTGGGTATTGGGTATATGGAAGTCCTCCATATTTTCTATGAGAATTTTCTGTAACCTAAAGCTTTTTGAAGATAAAGCCAAAAAAATAAGACACTGGAGGAACATACATAAAAGATACTGTACATAAAAGATAACAGATCTTACAGTGATGAAGGACACAAGGAAAAAAATTCAGTTTATTTTTTTATTTTTAATTTTTCTATTGTATTTGCTATTTATTATTATTATTTTATTTTATTATTAATTTTATTTAGTTATATCTTGGCTTTGTTTTGGGGGAAGTTTTGGATTGCAAAATGGTCAGAACAGTGGCAGGGGAGGTTCACTGATGTGGGATGTCACTGATGGAAGGATATGTAGGGAGAAGTGCGCCTGGGGCATGCCTCTGTAGCATGTGAATATGTTCAAGTACTCATGGTACATTGTCTTGGTGGGTGAAACCCACCAAATAACTGAAAGAATATTGAATTCACATCCTGGGGAGTCCTGCTACATTATCTATTACAGTGGCAAGAATCCCCTGAGTACATGGGCAGAGCCTAAAGAAGGAAGAAAGACCATTATGCCAGGCCCTTGATATTGATGATTGTATGTATGAACCTTTTCTTGTGAAATTGAAACTTAGCCTAGTATTATATACAGTCTAAGAGATACCTCCTGAAAGCCTCCTTGTTGCTCAAATGTGGCCTCTTTCTAAGCCAAACTCAGCGTACAAATGCATTACCTTTCCCCCAGCATGAGACATAACTTCTGGGGATGAGCCTCCTTGGCATCAAGGGATTATTACAAAGCACCAACTAGCTATGCATCTGGAAAAAGACCTTGACCAAAAGGGGAATATATTAAATACAAATGAGATTTTATGGCTAAGAGATTTCAAAGTGAGTCCAGAGATCATTCCAGAGTTTACGCTTATGCACAGCTCAGCAGGATCTCACTGACTGCCACAGTAAACAATGCCTCAAATAGCAGGGTTTCTGAAGTCTCTAGGGACAACAAGGCACTATAAACACAGAGAATCTCAGGAATTTGCCACCCTGTAAGTGGGCCTTACTTTCAAATTTATGTCCCCCGCTATAACAGAGCTAGATTCATTTATAATTTCCCTACACATGACTTTTCTACCCCTTTTATTTGAACCTATAATTAGCTCTATACTTGTTAAATATATGTCCCAGAGGCTTAAACCTTCGGTGTGTTCATATGCCAGTTGAGGCCTGAATGTCAGCAGAGTTACAGCCAACATTACTTTCTAGTTCATTGGACTCAACCAGGACAACTAACAAAAGGGTAATGATGGACAATGCCCATCCCATAAAACAGAGAGTATTCTACAAATGCAAACAAGACAGTTCCATCTATCTGCTCCATAGAATATAATCTAGTTCTCAATCAGAAACAGAGTGGGCATCACTGTTCCCAAATCCTCAAGACTGGGAAATGAATAATGGACTAAAGTAGACATTCTTATTCTGTTATTATTCTATTAAAGACTAATTATTCTTCTAGCAATGGAAGAAGTCGTATCTTTGATATCAAGGCAGTGGCCACCAGAGGTTCTGAGAGGAGAGAGGGAATAATAGGTGTAACACAGGGATATTATTGGGACATTAGAATTTTCTTGCCTGACATTGCAATGAGGTATACAAGCTATTATACATTTTGTTAAAACCCATAAAATTTTGCAAGGCACAGTGTATAATATAAGGTAACATATAGTCCATGGTTAGTAGGAATGCTTCAATATGTGTTCATCAATTGTTAAAAATGTACCACACTAATGAAAGATGTTCTTAATGAAGGAAATTGTGGGAGGGGGCGGAGGTGGGATATATGGTATTACCCTATATTTTTTTTGTTATATATATATATATATATATATATATATATATATATATATATATATATATATGATCTAAACATTTAAAAAAATAAAAATATTCAGAAACAGAAATGAGAAAGGGATCAGTCACCTAAGTAAAAAAAAAATCAACTGTACAGGAAAGGAGGTTGCAATAAAGGAAAAGAGAGACAAAAAAATATATGACATATAAAACAAAAGGTCAAAATGGCTGAAGTAATTACTTCCATACAGTAATAGCACTGAATGTTAATGGATTAAACTCCCCCATCAAAAGACACAAATTAGTAGAATGGATTTAAAAAGGCATGATCCAACTATATGTTGTTTACAGGACTCACCTTAGACCAAAAGACACAAATATGTTGAAAGAGTGAAAGGAAGGAAAAAAGTATCCTGTGCAAATAATAACCAAAAAAGAGCTGGCTGTCTATACTAATATAGGACAAAATAAACTTTAAACCAAAAGCTGTGATAAGAGAGAAAGTAGGACACTATATATTAATAAGAAAGGCAATCCACCAAAAGAAAGAACAATCATAAATATGTATGCACCTAACCATGATGCCCCAAAATACATGAGGCAAACACTGGCAAGAGGGAGAAATAGACACCCCTGCAATATTAGTTGGTGACTTCAATACCACTCTCACCTATGGATAGAACAACTAAACAGAAGATGAATAAGGGAACAGAGATCTTCAATATTATGATAAATGAACTAGACTTAATAAACATATACAGTAAATTGCACTTCAAAACAGCTTGATAGACATTCATCTCAAATGAACATGGATGGTTCTAGAGGATATACCACATATTGGGTCAAAAACAAGTATCAATACAATAAAAACGATTGAAGTTATATAAAACATCTTTTCTGACCATAATGGAATGAAGCTGGGAATAAAGAAGTGAAGAAATAGAAATCCCACAAATACTTGAAAGTGAAATAGCACATTCTTAAACAATCAGTGGGTACAAGAAGAAATTGCAATGAAAATCTGTAAATATCTTGAGACAAATGAAAATGAGAACACATAATATAAAAACTTATAGGATGCAGTGAAGGCAGTGTTGAGATGGAAATTTATAGCCCTCAAAGCTTACATTAAAAATGAAAAAAAGAGCTAAAATCAAAGACCAAACTACACACCTGGAGGAAATAGAAATAGAACAGCAAACTAATCCCAAACCAAGCCGAAGGGAAGAAATAAAGATTATAGCTGAAATAAATGAACTTGAGAATGAAAAAACAGAAGTAAAAAAAAGTTTGTTCTTGGAAAAGATCCATAAAATTGGCTGTATTACTCAGGGTTCTCTCAAGAAACAGAATCAGCAGGAGATATCTGTCAATTATATGAGATTTTAAAGAGTCTCTCATGAGACCATGGGGATGCACAAGTCCAGGTTCCACAGGCAGGCTTCAAACCATAGGCTCTGATGAAAGTCTAATGAAAGGTCCTTGATGAGTTTCTGGGAGAAGTTGGCTGTTTAAAGATGAGCTGGGAAATTCTCTCTGAATGTTGAAATCACTTCCCCTTTTAAGGCATTCAATTGATTGGATAAAAGTGTCACCCATTGCTAATACATCTCCCTGATTGATGCAAATGTAATCAACCATCCATGCAGTAAACTCACTGGTGACAGATGTCCATAAATGCTCTTGTATTACAATTAGCCTGGTGCTTCCTTGACCAAACACCTGGACACAATTACCTGGCCGAGTTGACACAATAGCCTAACCATCACAGTCCACCCCTTGTCAACTCGGCAGCCATACACATTACCTTAAACCATAATTAGTCTCTAAGTAAAAACAATAACATACAAGCATACATATATATTTCTGCCTGACAATGTTCAAATAGCCTGCATACAACCAGAAACCCATTAATTCCCTACAGATCAGGGTGCAAGTCCTGGGTAATATTCAATCTTAAACTTGTCATCCTTAAGTATTATGATGTGAAATGAATAAAATGATAGGGGAAAAGGTTGAGGAAGAAAACAAAGAAATTCATTTTGTGTACATATACAATCATATTCATAATGAAACAAGGAGGACATTTTCATGACTATTACAGTCCTCATTTCTATAACTGGTCACGTGGTGAAGTTCATATTTATCACTACATTCTTCCACTACCCATTCCATATTCCCGTTACCCTCAGCAAGCACTTCAGCTGGCCCTGGTTCTTTGTCTGGTGGGGTCACCCAAATGTTCCTTCCTGAAAATTCTGGGCCATTGCTAGTCCTGCTTGGATTGGTTTGTTACAATTTTCCACTGACTTTAATCACAGGGCATGGCAGTACCAAGAAACGCCCTAGAGGATCTCCTACATTCCAGGCAAACTCTTCTTTACCCTCATTATGTAGATGAAATCCTATTTCCCCTTGGTAGTCAGGATCAATCACCTGAGCCAGTACAGTAATTCCCTTGTTTGCCTGTTGATTCACAGGTAAGAGAGCCCAAAGTGGCCAGGTGGCAGTCTTAACTTCCAGTTCAATGGAATCATTGTTCTGTCCCTGGTGGCAGCACTCCTCCCTCTGGGACTAAAACCTGTAGACCAGCAGAGATTAAGGTTGCAGGGACAGGAAGCAAATTTTCCTGAGTGGATCACTAGGGGTAATAGTGAGTGGTGCCACTCTCATTTCCACCCCTTCATTCCTGGAACCATGAATCCTGGTTATGGGAGAAACAGCATCCATAGAGTGGATGCTGATTTACAGCATACACCATCTCCTGGAGAACATTGCCCCAGCCCTAAAAGGTATTGCCACCTAGGTGGCATCATAATTGAGTCTTCAAAAGGCCATTCCACCATTCAATTAATCCAGCTGCTTCAAGGTGATGGGGAACATGGCAAGACCAGTGAATTCCATGGGCATGTGCTGTGAAATGGGCTCCTCGATCAGAAGCAATGCTGTGTGGAATGCCATGGCTGTAGATAAGACATTAAATAAGTCCATGGATGGTAGCTTTGGAAGAAGGATTACATACAGGATATGCAAACCCATATCCAGAGAATGTGTCTATTCCAGTTAAAACAAATTGCTGCCCCTTCCATGGTGGAAGTGGCCCAATGTAGTCAACCTGCCACCAGGTAGCAGGCTGGTCACCTTGAGGAATGGTGCCGTTATCAAGGGCTTAGTGTGGGTCTCTGCTTCTGGCAAATTGGGCATTCAGCAGTGGCTGTAGCCAAGTCAGCCTTTGTGAGGGGAAGTCCATGTTGCTGAGCCCATGCATAATCTCCATCCCTACCTCCATGGCCACTTTGTTCATGATCTTATTGAGCAATGACAGAAGAGGCTAGGGAAAGAGGCTGAGCATTAGCCACAGAGTGGGTCATCTTATCCACTTGATCATTGAAATCTTCCCCTGCTAAGGTCACCTTCAGTTGAGCATTCATGTGGGACACAAATATGTTCATGTTTTTTGCCCACTCAGAAAGGTCTATCCACATACATCTCCCCCAGACCTCCTTGTCACCAATTAATACTGTTACATCCAACTCCCTGACCATCCAGCCAAACCATTGGCAACAGCCCATGAACCAGTGTACAAATTCACCTCTAGCCATTTCTTCTTCCAAGCAAAATGAACAACTAGACGCACTGCTTGAAGTTCTGCACACTGGGAGGATTTACCCTCAACACTATCCTTAAAGAATGTCCCAGAAAAGAGCTGCAGTGTTGCAGCTGTCCACTTTTGGGTGGTACCTGCACATCATGCAGAACCATCTGTACCAGGCCCGAATTTTCTCATCCTCAGTCAACTGATTGTAAGGGACTCCCTATGAGGCCAAAGCTGTGGGCTGGGAAAGAGAAGGTAACATGGCAGGGGTGGTGACCATGGGCATTTGGGCTACTTCCTCATGTCACTTACTTGTGCCTCAGGACCTGCTCGAGCCCTTTCTCGTATATACCACTTCCACTTTATTATGGAGTGCTGCTGTGCAGGCCCAACTTTATGGTTTGCTGGGTCAGACAATACACAGCTCATGATAGGCAACTCAGGTCTCATGGTAACTTGATGACCCATGGTTAAGCGTTCAGTCTTTACTAAGGCCCAGTAGCAAGCCAAAAGTTTCTTCTCAAAAGGGGAGTATTTATTTGCAGAGGATGGCAGGGCTTTGCTCCAAAACCCTAAGGGTCTGTGTTGTGATTCCCCCATAGGGACCTGCCAAAGGTTCCAGACAGCATCTCTATTTGCCATTGAAACTTCCAGCACCATTGGATCTGATGGATCATATGGCCCAAATGGTAGTGGAGCTTGCACAGCAGCCTGGACCTGTCACAGGACCTCCTCTTGTTCAGGTCACCAATCAAAACTAGTAGCTTTTCTGGACACTCAGCAAATGGGCCGGAGTACCAAACCCAAATGAGGAATGTGTTGTCTCCAAAATCTGAAGAGACCAACTAAGCATTGTGCCTCTTTTTCAGTCATAGGAGGGGCCAGATACAACAGTTTATCCTTTACTCTAGAAGAGATATCTTGAAATGCCCCACACCACTGGATACCTAGAAATTTTACTGAGGTGGAAGGACCCCGTATTTTTGTTGGATTTATCTCCCATGTTCTCTCATGCAAATGCTTTACCAATAAATCTGGAGTATTTGCTACTTCTTGCTCAGGAGGTCCTATCAACATGATATCATCAATATAATGGACCAGTGTGATGTCTCATGGGAGGGAGAGATGATCAAGGTCCCTGTCTACAATATTATGACATAGGGCTAGAGAACTGATGTACCCCTGAAACAGGACAGTGAAGATATACTGCTGGCCTCGCCAGCTGAAAGCAAACTGTTTCTGATGGTACTTACTAATGGCAATTGAGGAAAAAGACTTTGCCAGATCAATAGCTGCATAACGGGTACAAGGGGAAGTGCTGATTTGCTCAAGCAATGATACCACATCTGGGACAGCAGCTGCAATTGGAGTCACCCCTGGTTAAGTTTGCAAAAATCTACTGTCATCCACTAAGATCCATCTGTTTTCTGCACTGGCCAAATAGGAGAGTTGAATGGGGATGTGGTGGGAATCACTACCCCTGCAACCTTCAAATCCTTGATGGTGGCACTAATCTCTACAATCTTACCAGGAATCTGGTATTGCCTTTGATTTACTATTTTACTAGGAAGGGGCAGTTTTAGTGGCTTCCACTTGACATTTCTAACCATTATAGCCTCAGTCTACAACTCAGGGATCCAATATGGGTATCCTGCCAGTTACCGAGTATGTCTATTCCAAGTATGCATTCTGGAACTGGGGAAATAACCACAGAATGAGTCCGGGGACCCACTGGACCCACTGTGAGATGGACCTGAGCTAAAACTACATCAATTACCTGACCTCCATAAGCCCCTACTCTGATTGGTGGACCACAGTGATGTTTTGCTTCTCCTAGAATTAATGTCACTTCTGAGCCAGTGTCTAATAATCCCAGAAATGTCTGATCATTTTCTTTTCCCCAATGCACAGTTATTCTGGCAAAAGGCCATAGGCCTCCCTGGGAAAAGGTGGGAGGAAGATTAACAGTGTAAATTCATAGCAGTTTAGCAGGTCCTTGCCCAAGGACCTCATTCAAGGGGCCCTGTGTCTGTAAACTGTCTCAAGTCTGGAAATTGATTAAGGAGTCGTGATTCTCTGCAACTGTAATTTGAGCTAGGGTTTTGTTCACTCAACCTAGAACTCTTCTGCTTATAGAGACCCAGAAGAAATTGAGTAGACTGCCCATGTATTTCATGTCTTGGTACCCCATGATCTATTCCATGTGATTCAGATTATTTTGAGTGCTGCTTTAAATCTGCTTTTCATTGTGGTTGCTACACCCAACTTGCCTTTGGTGATTAACTGCGATACTTGACTTTTACCAGACTGAGATCTGATCATCCCATAATGTTTAAGGATTCCAATTCCATCATAGCCCTCCCTACAGTAATATCTGGACTACAGAGAAGAGCAACCACAGAGCTCT
>PVKH010020781.1:0-14490 GCA_004027955.1 Chaetophractus vellerosus | reverse complement strand
GGGGCTCCTGCTGAAGACTCCAATATCAGAACTTCTTCTCAAAAACTGCTCCCTTTGTCCTTTGCCATGCCTTTTATATTCGATTTCCCCACCCACCAAGGCGTGGGGCTCAATGCCCTACTGACATGGCCCAGTCAACACCCTAATCATAACTTACTCATGCCCAGATTAACAGATCAGTTTACAAGCATGATTCAATATATATTTTT
Source organism: Chaetophractus vellerosus (assembly GCA_004027955.1). Classification (NCBI taxonomy): domain Eukaryota; kingdom Metazoa; phylum Chordata; class Mammalia; order Cingulata; family Chlamyphoridae; genus Chaetophractus; species Chaetophractus vellerosus. Next base: position 14,281 of record PVKH010020781.1, on the reverse strand, counting down.
GGAATTCATAATTCCTCAAACTGCCAAACCGCTACACCCACTGCAATTGGGAATTAAACAAGGATGCTCACTCTCCCCACTGTAATATAATATTGTGCTAGAAGTTCTAACTAGACCAATTAGGCAAGAAAAAAGAATAAAAGGCACCCAAATAGGAAAGAAAGAAGTAAAAATTTTGTTATTGGCTGATGATAGGATTCTATACTTAAAGAATGCCAAAAATCCACAACAAAACTATTAGAATTTATAGACAATTTCAGCAATGTGATGGGATTAAGATTAATACATAAAAATCAATAGCATTTCTATATACTACTAATGACTAATCTGAGGCAGAAGTAAGAAAAAATTCTGTTTACAATAATGATTAAAAAAATCAAATATTTATGAGTAAATTTAACTAAGGTCGTGAAGGACCTTTATCCAGAAAACTAGAAAACATTGCTAAAAGAAACCAACGATGATCTAAATAAAGGGAGGATATTCCATGTTCATTGGAGGACTAATGATGTTAATTCTGGGAAAACTGATTTACTGATTTAATTCAATACCAATAAACATTCCAATGTCCTTCTTTGTAAAATAGGAAGTCAGTTATCAAATTTATCTGGAAGAGTGAGGGCCTCCAAATAGCCAAAACTATCTTTAAAAAGAAGAATGAAGTTGTAGGACTCTCACTTCCAGACATTAAAGCATATTATCAAGCTACAGTGGTAAGAATAGAATAGTACTTGCATAAAGATCAACAGATTGACCAATAGAATCAAGTTGAGAGTTTGGAAATAGACCTTCACATCAATGGTCAAGTGATTTTTGACAAGGCTGTGAAACCCACTCAGCTGGGTCACTATAGCCTTTTCAACAAATGGTGCGAGAAAACTGGCTATCTATATCTAAAAGAAAGAAAGAGGACCCTTATCTCACATCTTATACAAACAAAAAAAAAGATTAAAAATGTATCAAGGACCTAAATATAAAAACTAAAATCATAAAAGTCTTAGAAGAAAATGAAAGGAAACAACTTCAAGATCTTGTGCTTGGTGGTGGTTTCTTGGACCTTATACCCAATGAATGAGCAACAAAAGAATAAATAGATAAATAGGATGGCCTCAAAATTAAATGCTTTTTTTCTTCAAAAGGCTTTGTCAAGAAAGTATAAAGACAGTCTACTCAATGAGAAAAAAATCTTCAGAAATCATTTATCAGATATGGGATTGACCTCCATGTTATAAAGAGAACACACAATGACAAAATGACAAACAACCCCATTAAAAAATTGGCAAAAGAATTGAACAGACATTTTTCTGAATCGGAAATAAAATTAGCCAAAAGACACATGGAAAGATGTTCAACATCACTAGCTATTAGGGAAATGCAGATCAACTACAATGTGATATCATCTCACAGCATACAATGGCCATTATTAAAAGAACAGAAAACGTCAAGTGCTAGAGAAGATGTGAAGAAATAGGAAGAACCTGTCACTGTTGGTGGGACTGTAAAATGGTGCAACCTCTGTAGAAGATGATCTGGTGGTTCCTCAGGAAACTAAATATAGAACTGCCATATCATCCAGCAATCCCACTACTATAAATATATTCAAAAGAACTGAAAACAAGGATGCAAACAGGTATTTGCACACCAATGCTCATAGTGACATTATTCATAATTGCTAATAGATGGAAACAATCTAAGTGTCTGTCAACTGATAAATGGATAAACAAGATGTGGTATATTCATGAGATAGACTATTAATCAACTGTCAGTAGAAATCAACTGGGGAAGCACAAGATAACATGGAGGAACCTTGATGATATTATGTTGAGTGAAATAATCCAAATACAAAAGGACGAATATTTTATGGTCTCGCTGATATGAACTAAATGCAATGAATGGACTTATGGACTTGGACTATGAAATGTAGGTTGGGGGAGGTAGAATGTGGGATGAGAAGGTGGAAAAGATGCTGGATGTATGTAGAATGTTTAATGAGGTCAAATGGAAATATGTGGAAATGGCTGGACTTGATGGTAACACATTATAATGAATGTTAACAAATACTGTTGATTTATGGATATGATTGTGGCTGAAATGAGTAGTCTAAGAAAATTAATGTTAGTTGGAGGACAGCTGGAGGATAACATTGGGAATGTATAACAATGATTTTGGAAGTAAATAATGATTGTGGTTAATAATATAAATATAGGAAAGTTCTCCTACTACAGGGTATTAGGAATGGGGTGATACATGGGAAATATATAACTAAGGTAATTTATAGTTAACAACAACATTGTAATATTTTTGTAGCAAAAGCCAAGTTGGTACTATATTATTTCTAAAGGTGAAAAAAATAATATGGGGTTTGAATACGATTAAGTATTTTTTCTTTCCTTCATTTTTTTCATTGATAAGGAGACCTTGACCATGTTATTTAACTAACCTGTGTTCATCTGTGTATCTTCCTAAACACTAGAGGAACAAATTACTTAACAGTTGGAATTAGACGAGATAAAAATGCCAGAGAAAGAACTTTTTAGGAGTAATGTTTCCATAACTAGTTGAGCTGCCTTTTTCTGTTTATTTACTTTTGTGAATTTGAAAAACTTGTTCATAGAAATATGGACATGAAATGTGGTTTTGGAAAGGTCTTAGAAGGAAATGATGTTTAGCAGAGAAGATTTCTAAATAAAGTGTGAAATGTGCAATCTGGTTTCTTCTTGCTGCTTCTATTAAAATGTAAGAGGAAATAACTAAACTGAGGATTACTTTTAAGCAAAATCGAACCAGAAACTGATGATTTGGAAAATTCTGAGTCTCTTTAGATAGCATGCTCCTAGGACTAGGGTCAAAAGCAATCCTAATGGGGCTCTGTCATCAAAGACGGGAATGGAAATACAATTATCCATGAAAGACCTGTGTAAGTTCCTTTTATCTTATGGCTTGGAACCCCCTTTTGGTGGTTTGGGTCTTTTGTGGACCCCAGAAAATCTTCTTCTTAAAGCTAATCCATTTCTGTGAGTGCAAAACTGTTGTAGGTGGGAGTTTAGATTAAATTACTTCAGCTAAGCGCCTTTAATTAGCTTGTGTGACCCAAGGCAGGTCTTGATCTTCTTAGTGGAGTCCTTATAAATGGGAGAAACATGCAAAGACATACAGGAGTTCACTGAAAAACACTCAGAAGCTGAGAGAGAAAGCCCTCGGACCCAGAAGCTGAAATCAACAGAGCACAGAAGTAGAGAGCAAGCCACTTTAGCCAGAATTTGAAGGCAATGAGGCCCAGAGGAGAGGGGACAGCTGCAGCTTGGGAAGAAAGCATTTTCTGATGATGCCTTGATTTGGACACTTTCATGGCTTCAGAAATGTAAGCTTATAAATTAATAAATCCACATTGTAAAAACCAACCCTTTTCTGGTATATTGCTTTGGCAGCTTTTAGAAAATTAAAACCCTTAGTTGCACAGAAGATTGGCAAGATTTTTAGAACTTTAATTTCAGCAGAAACACTGCCAGCTTGGACTATAAGGGACAGCAATGGGCAAAGTGAAGGAAAAGTGAACCCAAGGGCAGAACCAGAGATTCAAAGGTCTAGGGTGAAGGGATCTCCTTGGTCCAAGAGAGAGAAGCCACCACCCCAGTGTTTGGATAGGGCAGGACAACTCTGCTGTTTGGAGATGATGAGGCCTCCAACCTGGACTTAAGAAGAGAATGGTTATGACCCTGGAACATGGAGAGTGTAGGGTTGCCACTCCAATAGCTCTTGAGATCTATGGAATTTGCCCTGCTGGATTTTCACTTGCTTGGGGCAGGTATCCCCTTTTTTCCTTCTAACTTCTCCCATCTTAAATGGGAATGCCTAGCTTATGCCTGTCCTGCCATTGTGTTTTGAAAGCAGTTGACCTGTTTTTTAGATTTCCCGATTTCCCAGATTAATAGACAGAGGAATTTTGCCACAGATGGACCACATCTATCACTGATTTACATAAGATTTTGATCTTATAGTTGTTACTGAAATGGCTTATTGCTTTTGAGGTGTTGTAATGGCTTGAATTGTGTACACCAACTTGGGCATGTTCTTGGTCTTGGTACACATTCTTTTGGGTGTGGACCCAATGTAAATAAGATCTTTTCAGGATGTTACTTCAATTTAGTGTGGCTGAACTGAATCAGTTTGGGCTTTAATCCAGATTACTCGAATTCTTTATAGGCAGAATGAGAGTCAGACAGAAAAGGCATTGAGAGCAACCAGAAGCTGGAAGACAGCAGAACCTGGAACAGAAAGGAAAGGTTGCCATGATGTGTATTGTCATGTGACAGAAAAGTCGTGGACTAAGGATTGACAGCAGCCTGCCCAAGAATGCCATAGTCTTCTGTAAGAAAGCATCACCTTGCTGAAATCTTGATTTGGGACAGCTCCTAGCCTCAAAATTGTGAGCCAATAAATTTCCATTGTTTAACAAACCCATTTCATTGCATTTCTTTTAGCAGTTAGGAAATAAAACAGGTGGAGTGAATGTATTTTGCATATGGGGATATATCTTTTGGGGATTCAAATGTCAGTTTTTTTATGGAATGAATAATCTTCCCTGCAAAGTCATGTTCAAGTTCTAAACCCTGGTCCTATGAATCTGAACCCATATGTAAATAGGATCTTTAAATATGTTATTAGTTAAGGTGAGGACAAATTGAATCAAGGTGGGCCTTAATCCAATATTCCGGGACTCCTATAGACAGAGGAAATTTGGACATAGGAGCAAGAGGCAGATGGGGAGAGGGATGGCCACTTAATAGATCTTGTGATTGATTATGGATTGCTAGTAAGCCACCATCAGAATGCTACAGATTTCAGAGAAAGCATGATCCTGCCGATATGTTGATTTTGAACTTCTAGTTTCCAAAAAAACACTAAGACAATAAACTTCTGTTGTTTAGGCCAATAAGTCTGTGGTAATTTGTTGTGCCAAACTTGGAAAACTAAAACAGGAGCCAATTCAATCTGTCTCTGATGTCACTGGTTGAGGCAAACATCTTTGGTCTTTTCTTTGTTTTTGTTTAAAGCAAAATAATCCAGGACCATCTTTGATCCTCATATTAAAACACAAACTCAGTTTGTCTCTAGGGACCCCAGAAGCTTTTTGTAAAGAAGGGAATTAGATGCTAAATCTGGCTATAAATCCTGATGCTTTCTGATGCAATCTGAAGGTATAGTGACACTCTGTTGTCACTGAATTGCTATACACTTTTGTGGTAGGAACAAAATTTATCAGTTGTTTTCCTCTGCATTTGCTAGTTTTATTTTGTCTTGCTTTAATATTGTTCTCTTTGAAAGACAACATTGTATAGTGGTTAATGGCCTGAGACTATGGAACAAAACTGTTTGTGATTACCTCTTGGCTTCGCAGCTGAAGTGCAACATCCCTGGGCAAATCACTAACATCTCAATCTTCTTTATTTGTATTTACTCTATCCCTTGTGTCTTTATTTCCTCATGTCTAAAATGGAAATAATGTTGGTTTCTTGGGAGTTAAATGTTTTAATATTTGGGAATCACTTTGAAAAATGCCTAGCACATGGAGAATATTCAATTAGTGCCTGTTATTATTATCAAAAGGAAAGCTCATTAATACAATTTTTTCTTTTCCACCAAATTTTTGTACCATTCTATATACTATCAAACCAAATATATCTCTAAATTACAGTGCTGCTACAAAGTATAGAAGTCTTTCTTTTTCCCTTGTTGACCTTTGGTTCAGGCTCCAAATAGTACAGTTCCAAAGGATCCCTCTTGCTGGCTTCACTTGAACAGAAATATTGAAAATAAAAGACATCCTATTGTCATTCTCCAAAGTAACTAGAACACATTATATCAGATTAGAGAACCTACATCCTAGTTGTCTCCAGATGCAATGACAAAGAGACAATAGAGACAATAAAATGCTTCTGAATTTTCTCTTTAACTGTTTTTAACGCTTCAATTTCGTAGGAGGTGTCATTATTTACCTTTTATCACCAGCAGCTTTAGAGTTGAATTTAAATTACTTAATGTCTTTAGATATATAGATTCTCATCCTTTGTGGTCTGGCCTACTCTGATTTCTCTATTATATCTCTCAGTTCCACTGAGAGAATGTGATTAGCTTCGTGCAGACAAACATACTAATAAATGTGGAGCTCGCTAATTCTCTCCTAGCTCCATTCATAAAACAGGGTTTAAATACAATTTCCTTTTGATGATTTTTGTTATTATAAGTGTTTAAATATTTATTGTGGATATATTTTACATCTATAATATTAAGACCTTTTAAGGAATAGTATTGTCTAAGAGCCAAATATTTTAAAGTATAAAGTTTCTAAATTTAAAATACTGAGCCCTATGCCATATGGTAATTAGAGGTTCAGATATTGTTCTTATTTTTAAAAGGAAATAATTATTCATTTACTCACTGAAGGATTACTGGATTTTTATTGGCTGCCAGGGACTCAGGTCTCAATTGTTAGATAGTGATGACAGCCAAACTCCAGGAATCCAACTCTCTCAGTCTCTGTCTCTCTCTCTGTCTTGCTCTCTCTGCTCCCCTTTTCTCCCTCCCTCATTCCCTTCCTTCCTTCCTTTCATTTACTTTCTTTTCCTTTTCCTTTACTATTTATTTCAACACTGTAGTGAATGAATCGTATGCATACTATAATGCTTTGCAGGTAAAACCGGAAGATTCATTTTATTGTCTCTCTTTATAAATAGTATGACTAGCTCTCATTATTTTCCCTGGCAAAGTTGGAAAACACATGCCTCAAATGTGGACACACTCTTCCAGGACAAAGTGGGGCTTCGGCTAGAACAGATGGGTTATGGGTTGTTCCCTATGTGTCCACAGAATTTCTCACTTGACAAACAGCAGGACTTTGATTACACAAAAGCTAGGAACAAAGCATGTTATCTTGTTAATAAAGTATACATACTTGCAATCTTAAATGGAAAAATTCATTGCTAATATTGTGGTGAATTAATCACATATTTAAAATACCAATAATTATCAAACGCCTTTAAATGTGTCTTCCCATTTTATTGCTATGTCAGGGATTAAATCTGCCAGTTTGTTATATTTTTTGTTAGTTCCTTCTGTTTTTTATTTCTCTGTGTTTTGATTTTTTTCTCTGTGGTTGTTTTTTTCTGTCATTCTCTGTTTTACATAATGTTTTTTAGCATTCTATTTTGATTTATCCATTGTGAATTGGGGTGTATCTCTTTATACAGATATTTTGTGTTTTTCTAAGCACTATATTAAACATATCACTGTCTACAGTTAGCATTTTAGTTCATTTATAATATAATTTTCTTACATACATCCACTACATATACTAAGAACCATGTTAGACCCTGTTATAATATTTACTTGACCCATCAAACATAATTTAGAAAACTCAAGGGAAGAAGGAAAGCCTATTGTATTTACACATATTTTTACTCTTTCTGATGTTCTTTCTTTCTACCAGATGTTCCAAGAACTTAATCATTTCCTTTCTGTTTTAAGTATTTCTTTTAGCTAATCCCTTTGGGTAGGTAGGTTGTCTGGTAACAAATTTTACTATTTTATTTTATGATTTATTAAATTTAAATCTACATGAACTGTAATACTTAACTATTGCCAATTAACTAGTTACCATACATTTAGTGGCTTAAAAAACACACATTTATTATCTCATAGTTTCTGTAGGTCAGTAATTCTGGCTTCCATGGGTCCTCTGCTCCACGTCTCCTAAGGCTACAATAAGTCTTAGGACAGGGCTGTGTTCCTTTCTGGAGACTGGGGTTCTCTTCCAAGCTCACTTTGTGTTTGGCACATTTCAGTCCTTTGAGGTTGTAGGACTAACATTTCTATTACCAGCACATCTTTTAAGGGCTTTCACTCAGTTAAGTCAGGCCTAGTCAGGATTACCTCCGGTTTGTATAACTCAAAAATCAAATGATTTGTGATTTTAATTATATCTGCACTATATAGCACCACCTAATTTTATGACTGATACTTATTGAGAAAAAAATCAATACTCACTGAGTTAAAAACAGCAAAATATTGAATATTGAATAACTTCAAATTTTTGTTGTTTTTTGACTAACAAAACAAACAAGAAAACTACATGTCTTAGCCCAGTCACTCCAAAAAGAAGAACATGAAACAAAGGTTAGCATGCTGACTGTTAATTTTGAAAATTGATACGAAGGAGAAGTAGGGACTGTAAAATGTGAACTATGATGATTTTAGTTGAATACACCACCATTCATTAATAAGCTGCTATTGTGCCTCTATATTATATTTTAATATATACAACAGCTTTGCTGGTTAGGATACACAAATGTGGAAAATGAAGTTCTGCAATTTTAGTTAACCGGTTAAAAGACTTTCCTAATATGAATATCACATGCATAGTATTTTGAAAAAAAAATGGAAAAAGATAAAGAGGTGTACTGGTGATATATTGCCATTAATATATCAATGGGTTGCTGGAATTAACTAAGTTAATACATTATAAATAAACTTTTAAAATTTAGAACGGTTTTAGATATTCAGAAAATAGAGGAGATATGCAGAGTGGTCTAACATAACTTTCTCCCAGTTTCCTCTATTATTAACATCTTGTGTTAGTATAGTACACTTGTTTCAATTAGTGAATATTGATACATTATAATTATCTAAAGTCCAAAGTTTATTCAGATATCCTTAGTCTTTACCTAACACCTTTTCTCTGTTCCAGAATCCCATCCAAGATACCACTTTACACTGAGACATTGTTTCCTTTGGTTCATCTTGGCTACTGTAGTTTCTCTGCTTTACTTGTTTTTAGTGACCTTGCCAGTTAAAAGGAGAACTGGTCAGATATTTTGTATAAAGTCCTTCAAATGGGAATTTTCTGATGTTTTTTATCTCATGATTAGACTCTGGTTATAGGTTTTATAAGGAAGGCCGCTGAGGTAAAATGCCATTTTCATCACATCATATCAACATGCTTTATTACTGTTGATATTAACCTTGAATCGCTTGCTAAGAATGTCAGTTTTCTCCACTATAAATAAATCTTCCCCACCCCTTTATATACTATATTCTTTGGAAAGTAGTCACTATGCACAGACCACACTTAAAAAGTGGAAAGTTGTGCTTCACCTCCTTGAGAGCAGAATATCTAAACTATTTGAGATTGTTCTGCACAGGAAATTTGTTTATCTTCTTATTTATTGAAATTCGTGTGTATCAGCATGGATTCATTAATATCCATTTTATACATTGTAGTATAACCCAATCCTACTTTATTTATTTTGATACTCATATCACTAGCTTTGGACATTGAGAGCTTTTTCACTTGGCTCTTGTGTCTTATTGCCAGATATTTTTTTGGTCTGTTTGCTTGTTTTTTAGCACTTTTTGGTTTCTGGTACTACAAGATGATCTAGACTGATCTTGTATATTTCCTGCCCGAACTTTAGAATCACAAAATTCTTCAAGAATCCCTGGTTTCTTTTGTTGGTGAATGGTATTAGAAACCAACTTCTGGGGACTAGATGTACTCATTGCTACTGAAGTGTGTTGTTTCTAGACCTTCTCAGCTGACAAAACTAGGAAATATAAGTATGAACACTTACCTGTTATACACATCACACATATCTGTAAATATTTCTCTAAATATGTCGCCCTTTATGTCTATAATAAAGATGAGTTCATACTTATGTCTCCAACACTAACCCATTACCATGTGGATCATTCTTGTTTTCTGTAAACTCCTAATCCTAAATTGAGAAACCTGGCTCCTACCATCTGCCATCCATTTACTCAATTGTTCAATTCTAGCATGCATGTAGAAAAGTATCAGAATTGTTTATTTTCACCTCTGTAGGATTCAAACTGCACCAACTAGAGAACACTGGTTATGTATGGCTTGGAGGGTGAGGAGGGACTTTAGTTTTATAGATTCTGCTCATTTCCAAAGTTATTTAGGTCAGTATCTTATTCAATAACCCACTGGTGGAATTTTGGGAAGTAAACCCACAAAAGGTTCAGACTTCAGCAAGACTGCAGGCCCCAGTAGTTTCTCAGCTGCATACTAGTTCACCCTCAGCCTCCAGCAATATATTAAAATTGCCACTTACGTGTTCCTAACATTTATGGCTTCAGTGGCCTCTGTACCAAATAAGCAGATCTTAGCTGTGACTCTCTGGATTTGCCTCTCTCTTCAGGTTTCAGGGTGGCAGTTTGCCATTCAACCTCAACTCTCTGATGGGTCCAGAATTTTTGTTAATTTTCAATTTTCTCAGCGTTTTGTTTTGTTTTGTTTTGTTTTGTTTCTGGGTCAGGAGAGTGACAACTTCCAAGCTCTTATATTTCAGAGCTGAAACTCAGATTTAATTTTTTTATAAATTTGATAGAAACAAAAACAATCACTATGCTCAAATCCACTGAGAATGATTTTATACAATTAAAAATGCTAATGAAATTCATTCCTAACCACTAATTTTACAAATGTTTTTGTAGTATATGGCATGTTCAAAATGTTATGCTAGGTGTCATAGAACTAAAGAATGCACAATTTCTGTCCTGATTTTTTTAAATTTTAGAGTATACTGTGGAAAATATTTTTTTATTAATAACTACAATGGAATAAATTTCATTTGTGATATATATTTTTCCAGTCTTCCCAGAAATTAATAAGAATTATCACTGGGATACTTTGAAATGGTGATAATGGTGGCAGTACAATCTAACATTTGCTGGAAAACAAATGAATGGCACTAAGGAAATATTCATAATTATTTTCCTTATTCCATAGAAACTTGAGTAGTTCAAGTTATAATTGGGCAAGCCAATTAGCAAATAAATAAAAATAAGCAGAGGGGACAAATAAGCAGTGTAAAAGTTAAGTTGAACTGAACTCTTTTACATTAATTAGAAAAGAACCAACATTATTAAAATATTATACATTCATTAATCTTCTGCATCTGTGTTATGTTTTACAAAACAACTGAGATGATATACTTTGGCTTTAAAATATATTTTTAGATGCAGACTTGGTGAAATTGCATGCTCAATTTTGTAAAAGTTTTAATTGGTACATTGCATCAGCATGAATGACCTCCTGTTGCTTTTTGCACTGTACCAAATTGTATAATAACCCTGGGCTTCTAAAACGAAAGAAAGTTCTTCCAAGATTTATAAGCCCATGATCTGCTATTGTTCTTTTCAACCTACTGTGACCTTCTTGGCTCATCATTCATTTAATAAAATGAATTCTCTTTTATGGTGGTGCTAAGTCTCTGTGTTTAGAAAACCAGTGACCTTTTCTCACATAATAACACTGTTTTTACAAGTCTAGCTCCCTTAAAGCTAAAATTGGTTGAGGCTTTTCTGCATCTTTTCTGAACTGTAGCAGGATGAGCCACATCAACAACAGTGCCATCTTCAGCTTGAAACCTTGCCAAGATGTATAAAAGTTCAAGATACACTTGCATTTAGTTTTGTGGGTTACATTAAATAAAATGTCATTTACTGTTCTGTCAAAGGGTGCCAGCTATAAATGCATACTTCATATCCCAGGAGTATTTAAAGTGAGTCTTTCAAAAACCATTGACAATTTCCAGGCATGTAAGCGTAAGGGCTTGTTACACAGAGTTCCAATATTTATAAAAGTTTTATAGCATTGTTTAGGGGTGTGTATGTTTGTTTATTTGCCTTGTTCTTCACATCTGAAGACAACATTCCTAATGTTTGTAACGTTTTTATCTCCTATGCCAGAGATTTTATTAGCATTATATTTGCTTTAAATAGCAGAAGTGATGGTAGTCTACATTGTTTTTTGAATCTTCCCCTGGAAATATTTTAAGAGGCCCTAGATGCATAAAAAGGAAGTGATTTTTAAATATGTTTCTATCAATTATATACATTTTGGTTTGCAACCCCACTGCCCATTTTGATTGATGTATATAATAGGACTGCACTGATTATTACACATTGAACTGGGAGCAGCCTTCCAAAGTGTTTATGAAAATAAAGAAGAAAAATAAATGCAATATATTATACTTTCATATAATATATTATGGTTTGCTTACTGAAATTATTAGTAGTTTTGTTCAAACTTAAAGAGAGAATCAATGTCATGGACATTCTAAACGGCACTAAATTCACTCCTGAAATGCATTACAGAATATTTTTTCTAATATAGTTAATTCCTTAAATTTTTTTTTCAAATTCCCTAAGTAAACACACTTGTCAGAAAATGAATATGTCCAAATCATAATTACTTTTCAATAGGAACTCAACTAGGATTAAAAATTTCATGTCCGATTTTTGTTCCATATCACAAATTTTCTCAAATAATTATTAGGGATTAGAATAATAGTCAACTTCATGGATCTAAGCATAATGGAGTGGCACAAATTAACTATAGGCTTGTCATCTGAAAAGGCCATATTTTGGAATGTTATTGATTATAATTTTCAGAGCAAGAAGACTTTATACATCAGTTTTTATTATTACCACCATTTTTCTAACTTTGCATCAAATAAATGGAAAATTTCATCTCACAGAAAAGTCATTGACATGATGATAATTGTACTAGATTCTATCACAATTTATAGTAAAGATAGCCTTTGGATGTGAGACTTAGGGCAAGCCTTAAGACAGAAGAATGTGCTGACAATAGTACTACAAGATAGAATTTATATTCTATATCTACTTCATGTAGCTATTGATTATTTGAAAGATATTCTTTCTAACACAGTCCTGAGATCCAGCTTGTCTTTTCATTGCTTTTAAACTAGTTCCCTATCAGGAATCAAAACACCTTCTAGGAAAATCAATGAGAATAAACCTGAATACTTTAACTTTTCTCATCATTCTGACTTCACTGATGCTTGGGGACTGTTTTATTTCTGCATAGGAGAAGCTGAGCAGTTTCCTGTAACATCCCAATAAGGTGTCACAGAAGCATAGGGTTGTGGTTCTTTGCCTTATTCAACCATATAGCCCCCCCCCCCAAATGTGTTAGTGTTTATAAAAGTGTGCTTCTCATCAGATTACTTTTAGTTAGGATATTAAAAATACAGAATCCTAAGTCCAAAATCCTGTCTATGGAATCATAATTCTGGGCCTAAGACCTCAGCATATGTATTTTATCCAGCCCTGTATTAGTCAGGGTTCTCTAGGTAAACAGAATCAACAGGAGATATCTGTAAATAGTATGAGATTTTATAAGTCTCTCATGTGAAAGTGGGGGTGCACAAGTCCAGGTTCTGCAGGCAGGCTGCAAACCGGGACCCGATGAAAGTCCAATGAAGGTCCTTGATGACTTTCCAGGAGACGTTGGCTGTCTAAAGACCTGCCGGGAGATTCTCTCTGAATGCTGAAATCCCTTCCCCTTATACGGCATTCAACTGATTGGATAAAGCATCACTCATTGCTGATGGCAATCTCCCAGGTTGATGCGGATGTTAATCAGCCATCTATGCAATAAATTCACCAACTACTAAAGCCCATAAATGTCCTCCTTTTACAACTAGCCCAGTGCTTGCTTGACCAAACAGCTGGGCACAATTACCTGGCAGAATTGACACATTAGCCTAACCTAAGCCTAACCTAGTCTGCTCCTTGTCAACCCAGCAGCCATACACATTACCTTAAACCATACTTAGTCTCTAAGTAAAAACAATAACTGGCATGCATATATATATATATATATATTTCACTTAACAATGTTCAACTCTCCTAAGTACAACTGGAAACACATTAATTCCCTATAGAATAGGGGGCAAGCCCTTGGGTAATATTCACTATTAAACTTGACTTCGTTAAATATTATGACATGGAACTAATACAACTTGTCATATGATGAGGGAAAAGGTTGGGGAAGAAAACAAAGAAATTTGTTGTGTGTACATATACAATCATACTCATAATGAAACAAGGAAGAAAGATTCATGACTATTACAGTCCTCATTTCTGTAACTGGTCACATGATGAAGTTTATATTTATCACTACCTTCTTCTACTACCCATTCCATGTTCCCATTACCCTCAGCAAGCACTTCAGCCGGCCATGGTCCTTTGCCTGGTAGGGTGACCCAAACTTTCATTCCTGAATATTCTGGGCTGGAGATTCTGGGCCACTGTTAGTCCTGCTTGAAGTGTGTTGTTGTAATTTTCCATCGATTTTAATACATGGCATGGCAGTTCTAGGAGATGCCCTAGAAGCTCTCCTGCATTCCAGGCAAACTCTTCTTTAACCTCATTATGTAGATACAGTCCTATT
>PVKH010020780.1:0-14511 GCA_004027955.1 Chaetophractus vellerosus | reverse complement strand
ACCTCCCATGCCATAGGCAGGTGCCCAAGTAGTTGAGCCACATTTGCTTCCCTATATATATTTTAAAAAATTAAATCCATAGTATGTAATCTGAAAGGTTTTTTGTTGTTGTTGTTGTCTACTCTAACTTTAAAATTCATGAAGTGGAATAGTTTATGTTCTTTCTCTTCTCCTCGGTGAAAACTCATGGCTGTTCTGGTCACTCTTGCTTAATAAAAAAATGCTTTATGATCACTTTAGGACATAGATTTGGATCTACTTTGGTACTTAAGGTCCAGCCACTCTTAATATTCAAGGATATCAACTTCATTTGGGTTGCAGCTATTTTCCCTCACTCAACTAGAGGCCTTGTGTATTTTAGACAATTGTTTTGGTTCATCTAGTCCCTACTGACTCATTTCCACCCCTCCTCCATCATATGGCTTCCTTTAATCTCTGGTCTTTCTGAGATGGAGCAGGGAAGAGATAGATAGTAAGATATTAGGGGTGTTCTTAATTAAATGGTTCTTTCATAAATTTACTGCTCATCCTCTGGGCCTGACAGAAGATTCAAACTGATACTTTCTCTCATGGGGTTCTCCCAAGTCATATCAAGAATATAATTTCCCCTGGTTTGCTGCTCCACTTCAGTCCTTGCTTCTTTGGTAGATCACACCATCTAGAAATCATGTTAAAACCCCATGGTTGGGCCCGGCTAGATAGCTCAGTGGATAAAGAGCTCGCTGGGAAACCACATGGGAGGCCCTGGGTTCGGTTCCTGGGGACCTCTCCTAGCGGGCAGACCGCCTTGAGAATGGCAAGCCGCCATGGGCGGGCCGGAGCCGCCGTGGGCAGGGCAAAAAGCTGCCACGGACAGGCAAAAGCCGCCACGGGTAGGGCAGGTCGCCTGCAAATCGAGCACAGCCAGCTACCCGCGAACTGAAAAAGCCGGCCGTGACGGAAGCAGAGACCGCCCACAAGCGGGGAAAGCCGCGCCTGCGCAGTGACCAAGTCTCGGCGCGTCGCCGCAACGGGGGGGGAAGGGGAGATATGTAATAAAATAAATAAATCTTAAAAAAAAAAAAAAAAAAAAAAAAAAAAAAAAAAAAAAAAAAAAACATGGTTCCTCCAGATCTTCTGTGTGAAATTTTAAATAGTCCCAAACGTTCTTTTTCTCACAGGGGATCTTTTTCTCCTTCTGTGTGGAAAATATTCATTTCCCTACACTCTTACCATGAACAAACTCTGGGAGTGCAGATTGCCTAGCATGTGCATCTTTCCTTCAGAACTGCTGAAAGAATAGCCATCAGTCTTTATTTTACTTTAAGATTTTCTTGGTTGGAGTTTGGCACAAATTTTGATGGAAAATTCATAAGATTCATATTCCTAACTCTGTATTTCCTAATTTCATATTGCATTCTCTAAATAGTCCCCAAAATCCCCTCTTTTTTGACCAGAGAGGTCAGGGAAAGCTACCCTATCACCCCCCCAGTTTCTCCCCATTGTAGGGAAATCTTCCAGATGCAACTTTATCCAAAGAAGTCACCTTTACAAATCTTTCTCTTGTGGGTGGTGCCAAGTTACATGTTTTAAGTTTTATAAATTCTACTGGGTTATCTGCCTCATTTAATAATTGATATTTGATTGTATCTTATGTTGATCGAATTGCTTAGTATTTTTGTTGTGTTTCTTCAGGTGGAACTTGAAATTTCTACTATATTCATAATTTAGTATCTTAATTTTCAAAATTATCTAATTTGTAGGCTTAAATACTTGAAAAAAGTACTTATAAAATCTATTTTTGAGAATAATTTTTATTTTGGTTATTGTCTCAGTTCACACGGTAACTTCAGTAGCAAAAAATATGTGGTAATAATTTGATAGCAACTTATTTAAAGGATATGTAATTAAAGGGGCAACAGAAGAAAGATATTTTCACAATATACTGGTAATGTCTTAGTATCATTCCATGTTTTTCTTTTGAATAATTCATATTTTTATTTTAAAAGAAGCTTTAGATTACATAAATGATACATAAAAAATATAAGGGATTCCCATATGCCCCACTCCCTCCCCTCCCACACTTTCCCACATTAACAACATCTTTCATTAGTGTGGTACATTTGTTGCAATTGATGAAACCACATTGAAGCATTGCTACTAACCATGGGCTACAGTTTACATTATGGTTTATACCTAACCCTGCACAATTTTTGTTATGACAAAATATACCATGGCCTATATCTGTCACTGCAATGTCATTCAAGACAAATCGAATGTCCTGAAATGCCCCCAGATTACACCTATTCTTCCCTCTCCCATCCCTCAGAACCTCTGGCAGCCACTGACTTTACTTAAATGATAAGAGTTCTTCCATTGCTAGAATAATAATAAATCTATAGTAGAATGATAGTAAGTCTACTTTAGTCCATTGTTCATTCTCCAGTCTTGAGGATTTGGGGATGGTGATGCACAGTCTGTTTCTAATTCATCCCATGTTTTTCAGCCCCACATCAGGAATAAAGCTATATTTCTCACCCATACACCAACAGTTGAGGTTGCCTGCCTGAGATGTGTGAGCTATTCTTAGCAGGGAAGTGTTCTCTGTTCCCCAGGCAGGTAGAAGGAGACAAACTGACTTATGCTGCTATATATGGACTAACCAGTGGTGTATTGAAGCTAGCTCTATCAGCTCATCAAAGCAGATAGTTAAATGTTCAGGAATTTTGCAAGCTGATTATTAAACACAACAATTATTAAAAATTAAATTATATAGATGTACAGTTAAAAATTACATCAAACACAAGAATAATAAATACTCTAGACTCATCACCTCCTAATTTTTTAATACATTTTATTATGATGATGCTATTGAGGTTATTTAGGTTGATTGTATTTGCAAAGTTGAGTTAATATATAATGAGGTATAATGAGTATAATCTCCTCACAACTCCTCCTTGGGTAGCTTGAAATCAATTACGGTGGGAGTGTGTGTACCATGGATATTGGCACTAAAAATAAGCTTCTTTGTGTGCATGGTGGGGTAATTTTTAAACATTTACCAGCATATCACAGTCTAGCCTGCTGCTTGTCTTTTATAGGAAACTCAGGTTTCCCAATCTGCATAAGCCAATTGGCATATAAGACATGTATGATCCTGTACTGGTTTCTAAGCCAACTTCAGTCTACTATATATTCAGAGTAGCCTTTTGCAAATTTTCTTCTGAAATATCTTTGATAGATCAGAGACAAGGTTATATGAGACACATAGTCACTTATACTCACAGCCTCTATAAATCACTACCAAAGCTATCTGCCATCAACGTGCCAGAATCAATTGAATTCATTTCTCACTCAATATATAGGTAATAATTAGTTTAATTACTTAAGCATGAAGCTCATCATATTTTACAAAAGTATTACACTTTTAATTTCCATTCATCAACTGTAAAACTAGTTAATCCTTGTAATTTTATTGTACAATGGTTGACTGCAGCCTAGTTTTATATGCTGAATTATAAAAAAGATATATGATCATTGTTTTAAATTATCATATTCAATGTTAGTTTAATAAACATGTAACATTTCTAATCCATATCCAACCCACATTTAGTTTTTTGCAACTTCTTCAAACCCTGAAGATTAAAAATTTTATATAACAATGTATTCATTATGCTCACTTACATTAAAATGTATTTTTGAAGAAATAACTCATTGGTATAAATAGATAGAGATCTTCAATTATATTTGAGTTCTTGGATTGGTGTAATTATATTTGTTTTAAAACAAAATGAATTCAAGAATAAGATATTGTGTAGAATATAGAGGTCTGTTGAGGTTAGTCAAATCTGAGTTTTAATCTTACCTTCACCTGGTATGTAGAAGTTTGGTATTGTTTATGAATTCCAAAAATAGTTATTGGATTATGTTTGTAAGCTTGTCTGTTCCTCTGGGCATATTAGATTGTATAGATTCAGAGGTTTCACTTTTACTTGATTAAATAATGATTAAAGCTTTAATTTGGCCATGTCAGTAGGTCAAATGACACAGTAGAGGAGAGTTGGAGTTTTGATGCTGGAGCCCTGGGAAGTAAATACATAGGAGAAGAACACAGAGGAGTAGAGATGGCACCATAGACATGGCATAGACCCCGGCAAGAGAGAGAGCTTGATAATCTACAGCTGATCTTGTGGAGAAACCAGAGCAGCTGAGCCCCAGAAAGAAATGAGCCCAGGGAGAGAGATGAGCATTATATCAGCCTACAGCTGAGACCAGAAGCTGGTACCATGGAGCCTGAAGCAGAAGGCTGAACCGTCACAGAGACCAGCAGCCACCTTGCTCCAACACATGGCAACAAACTTTGGTGAGGCAAGTAATTTATTCTTAATGGCCTTATGACTGTAAGCTTCTGCCCCAAATAAATACCCTTTATAAAAACCAACTTATTTCTGGTATTTTGCATCAGCACCCCTTTGGCTGACTAATTATTACATGGTGACATCTGGCAATTTGCATAAATTCTCTAGCCCTCAGTTTCCTTATCTAAAAATGGATAGACTATTCATCCTGGTGATATTGAGATAATTGAAAAGAGATAATGGAAATAAATATTTTATAGTCCTTTTTTTAAAAAATTGGTGCTTAATTTCTTTTTTTATTATATTTTTATTAGAGAAGTTGTGAACTCACAAAACAATCATGCACATTTGTGGAATTCCCACCCCAAACCCCTCCTCCAACACACCATATCACTGAGGAGCATTTGTTACAAATTATAAGATAAATTATCAGACTATTACCACTAGCTATGGTCTATAGCATACATTTGGTATATTTTTTCCATACCCCCCTTATCAATAACACAGTAAATCTTTGGCATTGATGCAAGAATATTACAGTATTGCTGTTGACTATAGTCCATAGGTTACATTAATTGTATTTTTCCCATGCTCACAGTCCTTTTATTAGCAAGAACTAAATCGCCATTATTATATACTAAATTTGGGGCATAATTAAATAGTCCATAAGGATGATAAAATAAAATTTTAAAGGGCAGCAGTTCAATAAATACAATGAAAACACTCCTAGTAGTATAAATTTAAAGTATATGTTAGATATTTTTTTAATGAAGTGGTCTTCAAACTTAGGTACACACTCTCCAAGATGTATATAGCCACAAGTAATTTTAAGGGAATCAATGTCCAGATTTTTAACTTTCAAATATATCCTTTCCTGAATTTGATCTGCCTGAGAATATGCCTATAGTTTATATTCTCTTTTCCCCCTTCCCTTTATTCAAACCACTTTTACTTTTCAGAAGGGTAGCATACTTCTCAACCATCCAGGAGTTTGCTAGGGTGCATTGTCTCAGGTTGTCCCAGGTTGTAAAAGCTTCTAGATCCAAAAGCAAGTACAATCTCTCCAAGAGAGAATACTTGAGTTGTGCTAGTACTTGACTGATTTCATATAGACTCAAGGTAAGGCTTACATTAGAATAAGAATGCAGAGTGAGATGGTTGTCTAGGGGATGACTATTAGCTACCTTATTTGAATTGAATGAATTGAAAATGAGTTCATTTTGTTTTCTTTGAAAGGAAATAAGTCGAATTTGGCCAATTTGTTTGTCAATGTGAACTGATTACATTGTGGCATTATCCAGAAATTGAATAAGATCTGCAGCTTTAGAGTTTTAAGGAAAATGTATTAATGCATATATCCAATACAAAATATGCTAGGAAATATCCTTTATACCTTTTTAAATTTGTGATGAAAAATGGTAGGTATCAATCTAAAAATGAATGAAGGGTTTCATAGTTTTTCAATATTAGTTTAAAGTGTTTGTAGAAAAAATATTTAAAGAACAATATTATAATGCACAGACATTATAATACATAGATGGTTGAAGACTAAATGAAAAGTAATATTTTGGTGGATAATGGAACAGTGTCTGACCGAAAAATTTTATTATTCATCTCAGATAAAAATTTATTAATTCAAGCACATTATCATAATATAACTGCAATAGTTTTAATTATCTATGATACTCTTTAGGGAATTAGCTGAAAGAACCAATACGATCTTCTGTAAAATTGTAATAATAATATTCTTTAACTGACACAGAAATATTGAGAATTACTATTTTGAAAGGCTTTATTTTGTTTTTGAGACTTTTGATTAGATGAACTGTATTTTATAAAACAAAAAACACAAAAACAAATCCATTCTGAGGTTTCTCTATGTGCCAATAATCATTCCAGCTTCTGGAATCCAAGTGAATAATATTTTTTAAAGTTTCTGCTCCGATTAGCTCCAGTTCCAGTGGAATTGAGGCAGGTTAGTATAGGGAAAGATGGAAGTCAACTGGGACCTGGCAGAGAACATGGCCATGAGACCTTACCCAGAAACCCTCTGCTACTAAGAACAAAGCCAGAAAGACCTCACCTTGACCCTGACTATGAGGTAGCATTTGGAACTCTTTCTGGGTCAAGGGGAAGCCCCAGATAACTCCAAACAACAGGCCTCCCCATTGGTCCCATGAAAGCTAATAGGCAGGGCAACCAATCAGAACAGCAAGCAGTTGGGGCCCCAACATTAGGAAAGGGGAGGAGCAAAAGCTTTATAAAGGCCTAATCTGGGGACCCAAATGTGCATCTCACTGTTACTGGATTTTGTCTAGGTTCTTGACTATGCTGCAGAAATTAATTTCAAGAGCACATCATGTTGATTAGGCCAGTTATTTATTAAGATAGGGAGGGAGAAGAAATGAAGGAAAATAACAGATCATAAGTCCCAGGTAGAGAGGAAGGGACTGAAGAGTGATAAAGATGACCAATTTACAGACTACAATTTCCCATTATAGATGATAAATGCCCAGGTTTTATTTGTGTATTGATCCATGGCGGGGGGTGGGGGTGGGGTGGGTGGGTGGCAACATGGTGAGAGCAGGGCGCAGAAGACAAGAGAGAGGTTTTTCTCCTGCTTTTTAAACCATTTATTATTCTGCCCCCTTTGCTAATGGCTCAGCTGGAGTCCCAGCTGTTTGCTGTTTGATTGATTACCCTGCCCATCAATCCCCCGGAGGGCCCAGTGATAAGGTCCTTGGAGAATAACCAGGGCTTCTCTTGGCTTCTGGAGGCAATCTCATTCTGAATGGCAGAGATCTTACTAGGGTTTTCCAGAAGCTATCTTGGGGGTATCAATATCCATGTACACTTTTTGCCAAGTTCCAGATACGTCTATTGATTCCCTATTTTACTAGCCTATTTCGTCACACTGTAGCACGCCTGCAACCATGTCTAGAGTTGTGTACTATTTATTTATTTTTCTTTCTTGATAAACTTTTACTCCCTTGCCTACCCTATGGCATGTCCATAAATTCTTTTATGCGACATATAACCAAGACCAGGCTGCAAGCCACCTTAATTTGTTAGGGATCAGGTCAGTTAAGTACAAGAACCCCTACATGGTCTCCCACACTTGGAGATCAATGTAGAGTTTCCCACTCCTGGTAAGGACTCACCAGCACCAGAATAGACCCCAGTCCTGTTACCTAAAGCTGTTCTGGTCAATGCATATTTTTCACTGTGGAGTCTTGCCCTCGAAGAACATGGAAATGCTGCCCCCAAAGTTGCAGTATGGATATGGCAAATAACAAATATGCATAGAAGGAATCCAAATACAATTAACAGTGAGGACATTGACTTTGAAAAAAAGGAGTAGAAGGGGGGTTTGTCATGATCTGTTATGCAGGATATAGGGAGAAAAATCAAGTATATGAAGTATCTAATAACCAAGCTTGGAATTCTAATATAGAGAAGCTTTGCTTCCTACTTGATATGCATCCATCATATTTGTTCAGCACGTTGTGTAGTAATTTGAGTTTTGGTTATTCAGGTTTGACTTGCAAGTCTTCCTGAAATGCCTTCTGCCTTATTACCTTATGTGATTTAAGCTCTGTTTGTCTTCTGCAATTTGTTTCCTTTGGCAAGACTATTTGGAATCGTTCTTTGCATGGTCTTAAAGCCTCCTTTTTCCCCACTTGTAGGTTTTATAAAGTACTCCGTAATGACTATAATGTCACTAGGAGGAAAGTGAGTGATTTCAGATGAAATTAACATTATATTGTTATATACTATTATTTTATTAAGTATTTGTTGAATCACGTTTTGATGAAACACATGGGTAATATTATTAAATAGTGTTGTTGATAGCATTATTTTTAGTAGCTGCTCTAGATATCTTCTATCTATTGAAAATATGTAATGGCAAATCAAGCTTTTCACACTGGTATCAGAGAAAGAAGATCTCAATAGAGAACTAGAAAAACTAAAACTTAAATGTGTCCTTTACCAGAGATCTCTTTACAAAAATATCGAAGCAGATTTTTCCCATAAAGTTTTAGAATTTATTCTTTTCATATAAGTTAAAAATCTAGAGTGAATTATTTTGACATAATCCTAAAACCATACTTATTTCAATATAAACAATGAAAATAAACATAGAAAATGATATAAAAAATGAATATTTTCCCTAATAGCTTCCAAACATATTTCCCACATTGGGAATCTCTTATACTTTCAATGTAACTTTTCTGTAATTTAAAACCTTTTTTAGAAATAAAGTTTATTATATGAAAAAAAGGACATAATCAATACAAACATACACATTTTATACTACCTTGCTTTTACGGTTACCAGTACACCTAAAAACATTAACTGTTCTTAAAATTGAGAAGTGAAAACTGTCAAATATAATCCTTAATTAATCAGGCACTCTGAGCATTTCTTGGAGGAAAGAGGAAGATAAAGAAGAAAAGAGACTTACTAGTGAGTGATATGTTACTAGATAACATTAGTCAGACTTTACAATAGAAAACTTCATGAAAATTTTCAAACTTGCTATTTCATTCTGGGTGACTTCACAGCAATAGGTCACACTCAATTTTATAATGCTTCCCAGAAAATGTCTTTACTTAGATTGAGTGCTATGGATTTCTATTGCAGATATGCATTTAATGTTCCATTTAAGGCATAAACTGGATAAAGGATGTCCTGGCACAGAGTACTTGGGATTTTGAACATTTTGTTTGATTTTATTTTTTGAAGTGCAGTAACTCTAATTTGTATTATATGAGGCTGTCATTTTAGGAGAGTTGTTTTGTGGAAGAATTGGATATTATATACCTACAAGAATTTTTGCTGTTAAATACTGCCTCTTTAGCTTATTAATAGCTCATTTTAAAATGTAATGAAAGAGCCTTATCATGTCCAAATCATGAAAAATTATCTCTGAATAGTAATTTTTGAAAATAAGTCTTATAACCAATCCAGTGGAAAACTACACTGATAGCAAGCAAAATATACTGGTTTTGTTCTCGAAGTAGGAAGAAATAATTCAAATAAAAATAGTTGTGAAAAAAATTATTGTATTGCTATTTTGTCTGATTCATTGACTATCTTAAATAATAATGCAGTTCCTTTTTTGAGCTAAAATTTGACATTTTACTATTTTATGCACAGAAATATGCTCCTATTCATGTCATTATATAAGAATTTAAATTGCTGCAATATTACCCAGGTGAATATCTCCATTATCCATTTTGTTATGTTTTATGATATACATGAAGACACTGGAGTATATTAGTCATTGGGATAATGAGTAGATGTTTCCTGGTGTAGAATTTTAATGAATAAATGGCATTTGCATTTGTTATTTATCTACATTTTTATTTAAGTGAAGTTTTTTTTTTTTTAAGAAAAGCTGGCGATAGTTACTGAGGACCAGTGCTGTATCACTTCAGGCTGATAGAGCAAAGGCATTGGCACGTTAACACCACAAATCAAAACTATCACATCAGCCACTGTATCTAACCCCTAAAAGATATAAAGGAGGGAGCTGAGGTGGCTCAGGTGATTGAGCTCCTCTCTTCCATATGGGAGGTCCTGGGTTCGGTTCCCGGTACCTCCCAAAGAGAAGATGAGCAGACACAGAAAGAACACAGCAAATGGACACAGAGAACAGATGGTGACCTCGAAACAATGGGGGGAGGGGGATGAATAAATAAAATAAATTTAAAAGCTATAAAGGAATAGAGATGCTGCAGCTGAATTTGTTGATAAGTCAAAGAAAGATGGATGATAAGCACATATTTTCAGTCCAGGGCTAAACTACCTTGGTTCAAAAGCTGACTCTAACTTTAATAATTAAGGGTTCTTGGGCAAGTTACTTCTTCTCAAAGCGTCGCTGTTTCCTCTTCTGAAAAATGTGAACAATAATGATAGCTATATAGAAGGGCTGTTATGAGGATTAAAGGAAGTAATGTGCATATGAAGCACACAGAAATTGTCTGGCCTATGGTATGTGCCTTATAAGGGATTGTTGTTATTATTATTACTTGAATTAAAGAATGGAACATAATTTGAAGAAAGCACCATATTTTCCATTGTCTTGGTTCTGCATACACTTAACTCCCTCAAATGGTTCCAGTTGGGCCAAGGTAAAACTGTGAAACAGATAAGATTTCTTCTTTACCCCTCAATTGCCTTGTCAGAGCAGTTTTCCTCCTGTGGTGCCTCTTTGATTCCTATCACGCATTACACTGCTGTTATTGCCCTTTTTTTTCTCTATCCCTCTTTGGATAGCAAAGGTAAATCTTGAGAAAAGCTCTAAAGGTAAGTGAGCCAAGAACCTAATGCACATATCACTTCAGTTATTATGAGGAAAGAGCAACTCAAGTAAAATAAAAGTATGTGCTAGCATGCAAATGCCTTATGAACTAAGGGTGAACATAAAAAAACAAAGCTAATTTATATTACATGGCAGCAAATGGCAAGTATGGGTGAGAGACAGGAGCTTTATTTAACTTAGAGAAAGGAAAATAGAAGCAAGGAAAATGGCTTTTGTGAGGGACAACAGCATGTGAAGGAGGTAATCTAGTTTATATGGAATAAAGTGATCAGTGGGTTTGTTTGTTTATTTTCACAAGTATGTATATATCACGGACTACTTGTTATGTACTTTTCTAAGCCTTTGCGATTATAAACTAATTTGTTTTTTAAGCAATAACCAGAAGAATGCTGGTGTGACTAAATTATCGTCAAAGTAAACTTCAGGACAAGAAATATTATTGAAAATAAAAGGGGAACATTTTAATAACATTAAACATGTAAAGTTATTGGGAAGAGATAAAAATGCTCAATGTTAACTAGAAAAGTTGGAAGGAAGAAAATGAAGAGCTGAAGTCAATGAAATGTAAAAGGAGAAAAAAATGGAAAAATTGATAAAGCAAAAATTTGATTCTTTGAAAAGATGAAAATACTGATAATCCACTAAAAAGACTGCTCATGATTTTAAAAAGACCATTTTCCAAAATCAAGAAAGAAATAAAGAATCTTACTAGAGACATTAAATGCAGCAGAACACTAAGAAGAGAATGTAAGGACAGTTTTATGCCAATACATTTAATAACTTAGATGAAATGGTAATTGTCTGAAAAACAAACTTACCAAAATTAAAACAATGTTCACAAAGAGTTTTATTCATTTACAGTCAAAGATTTTTGTCAAAGATTAAAGGGACATTCAACAAAGAAATGGAAATCTTAAACAAAAACAATGTTGGAGAAATTGGATAAAAATATTTAAAACAGGGGGCCGGCTGTAGCGCTGGTTCACCACACGGGAGTCCCTGGGTTCAGTTCCTGGGGACCTCTCCAAAGCAGGCAGACTGGGCGGTGACCTGACTTGGCGCGTCGCTCTGCGGGAGCAGAGCGGACACAGAAGAATGCAGAGAAAATGAACACAGCAAGAGGAAGCAGAAAGGGGGGGATATGTAACCAAAAAAAAAAGATTAAAAAAAATTTGAAACAGTAACTTTAATTTCTACTTCATGATATACACAAAAATTATTCAAGATGAATTATAAAAATAAATATAAAAGCTAAAACTACATAGATTCTACTCAATATAATACAAAATTATTTGCCCATTTTGGAGTAGGACAAGACTACTCCAAGCATGAAAAGCAAAATTAAGAACGAAGTTACAAATTTTACTTTATCTTAATTAAAAACTTGTCATCAAAGGTCACTAAGTAATAACAAGCAAGACACAGACTGAGAGCAAGCATTTGTGATACATATATCTTAAAAAGGACTTGTATATAAAATATATAAATATCTCTGATAAATCAATAATAAAAAGACAAATAGCCGATTTTAAAAATTGGGACAAATAGTTGAACTAACACTTTAAAAATAGCCCAAAGACCAATATACATATTAAATGTGATAAATGTCATAATTATCAGGAAGACAACTATTAAAATGATGCATAAAAAATCACCCCCAAAAGTGTGGTGAAAATTAAAAAGACTGACAGCCCTTTGTGAATATTCTTGCTTTCCTTATTTTTTGATAATCAGGGTAGGCTAAACATTTGCTATATTAGAAACCATGTCTGTGTCTCCAAACCTAGTTTTTCTCCCTAGGTCTGGTTTTTAGAATGCTGGTGATAAATCAAGCCTGATTTATTATATGACCAACATGTATGGGAAATGACTAACTCTAGGTATCTTTGGTCAATTTTAAGAGATATAGCAGGGGGGCTGATGTGGCTCAAATGGTTGGGTGTCCATCTCCCAACAGATCTGGATTCGATCCCTGGGACCTCCCGGTAAAAAGAAAAAAGAGAAAAATATAGAAGGCACATGGGCCATCAGGCCATGTGCACGCAGATGTGCTGTCAGGCCCTGCAAGTGGGTGAGACCCCGGGCCAGGTCCCACGTATGGGTGCACCATGAGGCCCCGTGAGCAGGTGCACTGTCAGTCCCCATGAGTGGATGCACCACCAGGCCCTGTGCCTGAGTGTGCTGTCAGGCCCCGCCAAGCCACACAGCAAGATGATGATGTAGCAGGAGACTGACACAAGGGAAAGCCAAGATGAAACATGCAAGAAACCAGGAACTAAGGTGGCACAGGCAGTAGGATGCCTCTCTCCCACATCGGAGTTTCAGAGGATCGAATCTCGGTAAAGACAGGAGGGGAAGAAACATGCGAAGAGATGGGAGGAAACAGACACAGAGAGTTGCCCAGCGAATGGACACAAAAACAGCAAAAACAGGAAGGGGAATGGTAAAAATGGATACAAGTAAATAAATAAATAAATAAATCTTAAAAACAAACAAACAAACAAAAAAAACACTGACAAGCTTATACTGGCAAGGATGCCAAGAACTTGAACTCTGATACATTGTAGCTAGCAATGTCAAGTAGTCCAATCACTTAGGAGAACTATTTGGTAGATAATTCTACAGTGAAATATATACCTACCCTATGCTCTAGCAATTCTACTCCTAGGTATTTACCCAAAAGGGAGTGAAAGTGTATGTCACAAAAAGACTTATAGAAAAAAATTTGTAGAATCTTTTATGTCCAACAGCACCACTGTGGAAATTACTCAAAGGTTTTTAACAGAAGAATGGATAAATAAATTTTGGATATTCAAACAATTAAACATTACACAACAATAAAAAAGAATGAACTACTAATGAATAAAAATATACAGATAAATATTAAAAATAATATGCTAAATGAAAGAAGCTAGATGCAAATAACACCTAGTATATAATTTAATTTTTATGAAGATTAAGAACAGGTAAAAGTAATCTATGGTATAGAAATCTGAATGGGGATTTTCTAAAGGGGGTGGGAATTGACTGATTGGAGGTACGAAGGCATTTTCTGAGTTGATAGCTATTTTATACATCTTGATCAGAGTATTGTTTATAATGAGCTTGAACTCATTGAGCTGTTCACTTAAGATCTTTGCCTTTCATTATATATTAAATTATATCAAAGAAATAGAGGACTAGAGCCTGAGCAACAGACAATAAAGACCAGAAATCCAGTCAAATTAGATTCCCCTGGCTAGCATAAGCTGTGCCGTTGTCCAAATTTAATAATTGTTTCCTACCATATGGATAGATTGCAATTAGCATACCCTTCCAAGTTATTAGATAAAGAGGCTTGCTTTATGTAGAACAAGTTAAAAAAAAAAAGGTCCTTATTCTCCGGTGATCTAACACCAAGCTGTACTTTTAACTCCTTTGTGGTTCAGTATGTGGTTATGTATGTCCCCCCGAGAGACATGGTCTTCAATTTAATCCACTCCTGTGTGTATGGAGCCATTGTAAGTAGGGCCTTTTGATGAAGTTACTTCGGTTGAGGTGTGAACCACCTCATTCAGGATGGGTCTTAATCTTCTTACTGGAGTCCTTGTTTTGTGGAATGAGTACAGAGAATGAAAGAGAACATCACCAAAGCAAGAAGGTGAAATCAACAAAAACTGGAAGAGAAGCGAGAGACCAGCAGATGCCACCAAGTGTCTTGCTGTGTGGCAGAAAGGCCAAGAATCATCAGCAACTGGGCTTCAGGAAGAAAGCATTGCCTTGATGATGTGATGATTTGGATATTTTCTTGGCCTTGAACTGTAAGCTAATAAAATCTATTTCAACGGGGCCGGCCGTATAGCCCAG
>PVKH010020778.1:0-14503 GCA_004027955.1 Chaetophractus vellerosus | reverse complement strand
TACCAGGCCACAAAGCATAAATTTCTTCCCTCACCAAAGTCCACATGTTGGAGCAAGACAGCTGCCGACATCTGCCAGGGTTCAGGCCTTTGGGTTCCTCTCCTGCCAGGGCTGCGTTTCTCTCCAGGCTTAGCACTTCTTCCACAAGGCCAGCTGTAGACTGTCAGGGGAACGGCCCTCTCCAACATCAGAACTGCATCTCAAAAATCTACTTCTCAAATCTGCTCCCTCTGTCTTTGGCCCTTGCCCTTTATACTTGAGACCACACCCACTAAGGGGCAGGGCTCAATGCCCAACTGATGCTGCTCAGTCTATGCCCTAATCATAACCCAATCATGCCCAGATGAACAGATCAGTTTACAAGCATGATTCAATTTATATTTTTGGAATTCATAATTAGATAAAACTGTCAAACCATTATACCCAGTATCACTGAATTAGTTCTTGTGTGCATCAGGTAGTGAGTGCCTTTGTTTGGCAAGAAGAGGGAGCCCAACATTCTTTAGCTTGTGTGGTGTTTTTGCCTTGGTGAACTGAGAAGTGGGAAGAAGGGAGTTGTCTTCGGTTCAAATGCCTTGGTATCTTCCCTTTCTTACTGAAATTTCTTAGATTTTCATTAATAGATGTTTCTTAATTTGCTGCTTGTCCTTAAGACTAATTACAGAGACATTGAATGGTTACTTTAAAATAATTTTCACTGAGTTCTTCACACTGTCATGCCAGAAATCAATCTTCTTTTCTTTTGTTTTTGAGAGATGGTGGTTTTGCAGAATTATCACCCGCTCCAGACAGCTTTTGCATTTTCCTTCAGAAATGCAACATCTTGCCTAATTATTGACAACTTTGTCTCCTCCTGTTCTCAATTTTCTCTCTATTACACTCCACTCCAACTTTCAGACCCTAGCTGTCTCTTCAATTCCTTCTAATATTTTGTCAGTGTCTTTCTAAATCTAAATAATATATTAAAGCACTTCAATGAAATAAAGAGTTTTTATGGATATTAGGAACTCTAATTCCAGTTTCTCAAAATTTCTCATTCTACCGTACTAGCATTGTGTAGGAAGCAAATCTTGTTCTTGATATGATTTCATAAAACTATATTAATATCTCAACCCCCTATTTATCTTTTTAAAAAACATAGACTGGAAGAAGATATTAAAATGCCAATAGATTACATTTATGTTTATTTGCTCTTCCAGTATGCAAATTAGAGAGCCATTCTCTGTTCCATTTAAGCTTGTTAGTCTTCCTTACAAATATACAGAAAGACTTTGATCAGTCATGGGAGACTTTCTGCTACACCTTGGATAGATGGTCCACAAAGAAATTACATTTTCCTCAGGAAGGAGATATTAAGCACACCTAGACACCCTTTAATCTACTATGTCATATACAATATTAGCATTTTCTGTGTTGAGTCGCTGCTGCACTGTAGAGGAATTTAGTTACTTTTCCTGTGAATTCAGTAGTTGCAAGTGAGTTCTTTAGTTTACACATAATGCGAGTACTGCCTCTTTCTCTTGGTGTCATGTGCTACTTCATGTTATGTCATAAATTTTGTTACATAGTTATTAATTTTACTTTTACCTATCTAAAAAGCCTCTCATGTTTGAATTATTTTTCCAAATGCACTAGGAGGTCTAGAAGGTAAGAGGCATTTCTAAAATTCTTTAACCTCTTCCATGGAAAGAAAAATCAGCTTGCATTTAAAGCGTATTTAACTGGTGTTCACCTCAGGCAGGAAGACACATATAGTATGCATTCGAAGTTTATCGCAACATTTCCTTCAGTATCTCTACCTAATACCTCATGGGAAAATTATAGCGTTTTGTTAATCTCCCTATATTGGTTTCTGAAAAATAACTTTGGGAATTGTTCACAGGTTCACACTGCTGCTCTTGAGATGGCTTGATTTTGTTTCTTTTCATTGTTTCTCCAATAGAATTTAAAATACCATTTTAAAGGTGAGTGTAGACAGTAAAGTTTTAGCTATTTAGTATACACAGTCTCAAATAAATTGAGCATAATCATCTCTTATGTCTTCTGAAAACGATGCACCGATCTTTAAAGAATAAATTTTTAAAAAAATTTTATTTAATAGTGGAAGAAACCAAAGTATTTCTTTCTGAAGGCAGATTATAGAATTTCTTTTCTAAATATGGAAATAACATGTTTACCACATGGTTCTATATTATTCATACCACCTGCTCTATTTCCAAGGGAGATTTCATTCAGCCTTTTAAAATACAATTCTGTACCTAAAGAATAAATGTGCCAGAAAGGAAAAAAAAAATCTGAAAATAAACAACAGCAGGTTTCTTTGAAAAATTATACTTGAAAATTTAGGCATGAAACTTTCAGTGACATTAATGAAAATGGTGGAACTAAGCCTATAAACCTCTGCCTGGATACTAAATCTACCTATCTGTCTATCTATCTGTCTGTCTGTCTATCTATATATCTATCTACACACACAACATGCATCAAGGCTGAAATATGACCTTAACTGACTCCATTTATGCTAAGATGTTTGCAGTAAAAGCAATGTGTATATTCTTTATTGTAATTCCATGAAATACTGTATCTTCAATTGTTACATGATAGTGATTCCTCCAGAAGCTGTATTAGAAAATCAGTGTGAACAGCTGCAGATTGTCTCAGGATTGCATAATGGTTATCTTTTAACCAGTGAATTAGGTGTGGCAGCATGCACTGATGAGAGGGAAAGGCAGTGTTTCTGTATAAGGATGCCAGAACTAAATGTATACCAACAACCATAACTGAAAAAGACTACTCCTTTATAAGAAGGAAACATATTATTTCATAAATCGACCTAGCTTATTTTTTAGGGTCTGTTTTCACTTCCTTATCTTGCATCCGTTTATAATATAGTTATCTGATATGGAAGTTTGCTTATATTTATTTTTAAATCTGCTTTTTAAAAAATGATTTAATCTTTTTTTTATATCCATGCTAAAATTGTCAAAACTGAGTTGGACCATATGTGAAAATATAGACTGGCATTTTCTGAAAAATTGGAGAGGAGATTACATGCATTATGTGAATATCTGTTATAGTTAAGGCTAGAACAAATAAGGCTAGGTACTTTAAACTGATTTGTATAGAACAAGCTGCTTGCTTCGCTCCTATTTCCTCTCCATCTGCATTTTTTTTCACCTCCTGAAGGCAATTGGAGAGAAAAGAAGACACAGTCTGACCACTAGGGGATGGAGATATATATATATATATCAGACAATTGGCACCTTGCCCCTTACCAAATGGTCTACCTAGTAGAGACAAAGAAAACAATTTAGCAAAATATAATTTGATTATTGGAATACAGGGAAGAAGGGCCAGCCAAAATGAAAAAAAAAAAAAAACAGATCTATGTAGAGACATCACTGAAGAGAAAGATTGCTAGATGAATCTTGGTCCTTGTTTCAGTTCACAGTAATCCTTAAAACAATATCTATTTTCCAGGAAGACTGAGTAAATCTCTGGTTATTACAACTTAAAGGGCCTAAATAGAATGCTCTTGTTTCTATAAAATTGACAGGGCAGCATTTGGAGAATTTTTATTTCATTTTTGGATGATTACAGACCAGTTGTAACACCTAGGCTGGAATTATATTACATGGAAATAATAAAATCAATAAGTTAAGCTGTTCAACTTTGATGAAGTTATGGTTTAAAGTGATGACTGTATTCTTTCTAAACTTTGGACAATAGACCATTAAAAAGATTCAATCTTTAATTTAGGTTTTCATCTTACTATTATGTTTCTGTGTGTAAGATTTTCCATTTATTTCTATTACTACCCTTTTAAACCCATTTAAATATTGATTCAATAAAATATGTTTAATATTTATAGTTTGAAAATACAATTTTACAAAATATATTGTCACAGTTGGAAGAAGTGCTGAATACCATGGAATTCTATCAAAGTAGCCATAAAAGCTCCAGGCTAATAAGAATCTTTCTTTTTTATTGGACACTCTGGTACTTTAAAACATATATACATATTTGCAAGTGGTATATTACATAAAAAATCAAGAGAAAAATGACAATCGGGGAAAATATTTGCAGCACATTATCACAGATGTCAATTAGCAGTGCTCCTCTCACTACCAAGTAAAGAGCACCTGCAAAATGACAACCAGCTTCTACCACAATGGAAAAATGGACAAAAGCTCAAAGACAAGGAAATGAAAGCAATACATTTAAAACATATGAAATATCTCTAACCACATTCATTACAAAAGAATCATAAATTAAAACAATACTGAGATTCAATTTTCATCTATAAGATTAGCAAACAAAAGTTCTATAACTCATTCTTGTGGCAATAATGTATAAAACCATCAACTCATCCATTGTTACTAGGAGGGCACTTTGGAACAACCTACATGGAGGATAAATAGGCATTGTGTATCGAAAGTAAAAATTTATGTTTGAACCAGAAATTCTACATAATGCATTCCATATTTTAAAATAACCTGTAAAATTATATTCACTCCTAACACTGCATTCTATATCAAGAGATTTGAGAAGGGGTTCCGGCTGTAGCCCAGTGGATAGGGTGCTGGTTCACCACATGGGAGACCCCGGGTTTGGTTCCCGGGGACCTCTCCAAAGCGGGCAGACCACCTTGAGAGGGCAAAGCTTCCGTGGGCAGGGTAGAGCCACCATGGGCAGGGCAAAGCCGCCACGGGCAGGGCAAGTCGCCCGTGAACAGAGCAGAGCTGCTGCCCACGAATGGAGCAGAGCCGCCCACAGCGGGGCAGGCCACCTGCGCAGTGGGCTGACTCGGCGCATCACCGCAACGGGGGGAGACAAAAGCAGACACAGAAGAATGCAAAAAGATGAACACAGCAAGAGCAAGCAGAAAAGGGGGGGGATATGTAACAACAACAACAAAAACATTTGGGAAGAGGGTCAAAAAATCAATCTATAGGGAAATATTTTTTTAATCCATACAATGTTATATTATATAGCTTTTAAAATAGAATGTAATAGTACTTTCTGTGCTAATACATGGATCTCTTAGACATATTATAACAAAAAACCAGGGTTCAAAAGAATGTATTCAATGAACTATGGAAAAGAGAAGAAAAGTATTTATACAGGCAAAAAGCACAGCTAAGAAAGTAAATGAAATTATGTAAGAAAAACAAAATTAGAAGGTAATTTACAGTTATGCTATCAGGCTTCATTTCAGTTTTCATCATATTCTTTTGGGAATAGTAGATATGACAAATATGTTGATGAAGGAATAAAAAAGAATTCATGTGTTCATTTCTTCATTTAACTAGAATTCATTGAGGAATTATTGTGTACCAAGAATTAGCACAGTCATTAGGGATATAAGGATTAATCAGATGTATTTTTTTGTCATCTGGGATTCACAATCTAGGGGATAGAGAAGACCAACTTCTTATCATGTTATTGCAACTCAGTATGATCAGTGTTGATATCAATATGTGCAAGGTGCTATGGGAGTTGGAAGAATTCTTTTCTGCATTAGACATCTGATTTTGAATTCTCTTGCCTGGTAGGTTTGTTCTAAGATCAAAACTTTACATTAAAAAAAACAACAGCATCTATATGGTTACTATGTAGTACCTGGGACACAATTTAATAAAGTTTGTGATTTTTTTATCCTCCCAATGTAATAGTACTTACAGGATGACAAATTTAATTTTACCTTTTAGATAAACTACTAAATGTTATAGTGGGCTGTAGAGAAACAAAACAATCACAAAGATGTAAGCATCACTATGATGACAAAATAAATTATTTGGTTAAGCAGAAAAGAAGAGGTCTCTGAAGAAAGCCTAATTTTGCTTTCGAACATGCAGTCACATAGAAGTATTTTTATGAAGAATAACCCTCAACATTTATGAAAAAATGTTCTTAAATTATTTACTGCACCTTAAATTCAGCACAACTATTCATCCTGAAGAAAGGCCTGTAAATATATTTTTTAAAATTCTTCATATCATTTTATATTTATAAGTGATTGTTGACCAACTTGGTAAATAACTAAGAAAATTGCTTCTTTTTCTTGTTTGTTTTGTTTTTCTAAAAAAAATATGAGTACTATTATGTTTCTGGCTAATAGATTATAATGGGATCAGGACGGTGCCATGATTTCAAAGAGAATTAGACAAGACTTGTTCTCTTGGACTGCCATTCTCTTTGAGTTTTATCAGCTGTTAGATAAGCATTTACACAAAAAGTGGCCAGGGACTTTTAGATCATGTTGTCAGTTCTTGTGCTGAGCCCACTGAGACTGTGAGCTTTATCTTACGTAGAAGAATTCCACCTATGAATACTTTGCCATTTTGATTTTTATGGGAAACAGCTTCTCAAAATTTCTTCATAAGGGTAATCTGTTCTGAATTTTTTTTAATTAAAAAAAATTTTTGAGAACATATAAGATTTGTTGTGAATACTGTTAAAATTTACAGCTGGAACATAAATTATCAGAGTTAGCAAAGGATAGAATCAATCTAAGATCTACTTTTAAGAAAAATCTTGAAGGTTTCTGAACATAAGCATTTTTATTAGACATATGCAATATGGTGTATGTTAAAATAATGGCAGAACTACAAACATAATTCTCTTTTATGTCTGTCACTCAGTTTTATTCTCAACACTGACCAGTTTGTATGGTCATCTCTTTTTCGAACTTTGGCCTGATTCTTTAATCTCTAGTAGCTCTGCTAGTCAGTGGTAAATGGCATCTCCATCATGTCTTAAGGTGTGCAGAATTTTAGTAACCAATACTTTTATATTCAGGAAAATTACATACAAAAATCAAAATTACAGAATACAATTCTATGGACATTTTTGTTTGTACCATAGTGTAATAAGCATTTTCTTTTTAACCAATTGGTATTCACTTACTGGTTTCTGTTGGAATTCATGTCTACTCTCTGTTATTTTGCCTATGTGCTTTAGTGCTATTGGCAGTACTTCCCTGATTAATATAAATCAATCAATAATCTCATTCTAAAGTGCCCTAGGTTGCCCAGAGTCTTTACATTTTACATTGGGAGTCAGGCATAGATGGCATATGTGAAAATTATGTAAGCCATGGAAGCAGAGGAGAAAGAGGCAGTTATTTTAACACGGGGTGGTTATCATTCAGGATTTAGTATAGGCCATCTTCCTGTTGCTTTGGTATAATGTATGTGTTTTCTGCAATAATGTCCTACAAATAATTTTATTGATACTGTGATGGCAGCATGGCCAGGCCCTGCATTCCAGTTTTCAATCACTCATTTCTTTGGGGACTGAGAAATTTTTGGGTCTTGTCTTTGTTATCACTGAATGAGCAAAACAGCATTTGCCTTACAAATCTTGCATGAATACCTTTAATTGTCAGAAATTGATTGCATTCAGAATCCTAGCTGTAGCATATTTTGGGAAATGTAGTTTTTAGCTCTCTGGTCTTTATGATTCAGGAAGATATACTTGACAGAATTATAAATGAAAGTGGAGAGCAACTCAACCATAACTAACACAGAGATGTATGCAAAACTAGTATATTTTGACCAGGACTTCACCATAGATCTTCAGATTTGATATTATGATGTTTTGACCACAGCATATATCTGAGGTGAAGAAGAGAGTTTAGTGGGAGAAAAGATACTGGACTGAAGAAACCACATGGTCAAAGTGAGTAATGATTAGATTATTCAACAACAGCTTCATCTCTCTGTATATGACTCCTCTCAAAGCATAAGGGTATTTATTTTCCTAAAAATATGTTCTTTCTTTCCAATTTTTGCTCATATTGCATGAACTCAAAATCTCCTCTGGTAGAACTATATATTAAGGGTTAGTCTATCTGGTTATGGTTCTTAGTGTTTTACAACTACTTTCATGTGGATTAGTAGATCTACAGACCTGAAGGTAGGTGTAGAAGGTAGCTTTTTCCCTATCACAGGAGTTTTCGTGCTTAGCCTGAATCACCAGTGATTCTGCAGCAAGAATTAGCATGGTTACTGATATTAGCATGAATTTCTCTCATCAGAAAAAATTAATGTCTTTCTAGCCTAAATTGAGATATAAATTTCTGCTCCTCACCATAGTATTTTACAGCAATATTATATAGCAAAGTCTAGGTTGCTTATGTGTTTAGTACATTTGCACTCATTGATTTTGTCTTCCCTTTTTCCATGAAGGTTAATTTTGTCATTCTGAAAGAAAAATTCCATCTTATGACTGTTTCCCTAGGAAGCTTGACCCTGTATAGGCCTAGATTAAAAACACTTTTCTTTCTTTCTTATTTCTTCCCATAATTACACAGTGTTATTCTGAAAGTCTTTTCAAGCTTTGGTACAGTGCCCTAAAGCACAGGAAGTTTCTACAATAGCAAAGCCTAGAAAGCATCTATAGCTATAATTTATCAATAAGACAGTCACTGGCAAAGGACCAGTCATAATTTTTTATAGAAAATTCTGTATATAAAAAAAAATGGATTGGAAAGGAATTGAAAGAAACGATAAAACACTGAGAATATCATGTATATAAGGTTCAAATCTACATGTTACAGTTGAATTTTTTAAAAAAAATTTGACCGACAATTATATTCTTTTTCTGAATATAGACTTAAAAAGGTATAAAGACATAACTGACCTTTTAAAGTAATTTGTAAAATTAACCGTGAACCAGCTCTTCTCTCCTCTGCCATGAGAAAGCTCCCTTGCCACACACAAAATTGCAGTGGCTAAAAAGGTTAAATAAAGTTAGTAAAATGTTTCATCTTGAATTTTTAATGACACCATACCCAAAAGCAACAAGTTTGACTCCTGTGCTATTCTCTTACCACCTTTTATTTTACGTCACACTCATTTTCCATTATAACTGAACTCTGCAATCATCTCTTAAAATATTCTGAAAATTTTCAAGTAAACTTAGTGGACACAGCCCACTTCTACCCAACAGAAAATTTGCAAAGCACTAATTATTTGAAAACCTCTGCTCACAGATAGCAGCATAGAGACAAATCTGTCATTAGGCTCCATATTTTTCTTTTCTACAGAAAAATCACGTTCTTTAAAAAATTTGTTTATTTGAATCAGAAATATCAAAGTTAAATAACATTAAAGATTTATATCAACTACAAAAGTGTGTTTAGTATCCTTATGGCATAGAGTCAATGCCAAGGCAACAATCAGAGCCCTGCGGGAAATATGTGGAGTGCTCTGACAGAGTCGTTGAGGGAAGTTTAATAGAGGGACTCTTTAAGGAGATCAGGGTATGTTAAAGGAAAACAACAACGGTTAGTTTTAATACCTTGGGTCTAGCAAAAGCAGGGAGATTTTACTACCCATAGAACTAAAGGGCTGATAAACTAATACCCAGAGTATAGAGATCACCCAAGAGCTGAACCTTAGTAATGTTGACTCAGTCAATCCAGTTGGACCTCACACTGCTTCTCCCACTGCATATATTTTTGCCTGTTTTTGTTTTTAGATTTTTTCAGGTGGGAGAATAAATCCAATCCCTATTATTTAATCTTGTCTGGTAGTGGAAGTCCTTTCAGATTCCATTTTAATTTCTGATTTGGGAGTATATATTTTCCTTTTTTATATTGTTTAAACATTCCTTCATGACTCTGTCAGAGCATTCCATATATTTCCCTCAGTGCTCTGATTGTTGCATAGGCATTGACTCTATGCCATGAGGATACTAACCCTAAACACAATTTTGTAGTTAATATAAATCTTGATTAAATGATTAAAACTGTAAATAATAGTAAGCAAATACCAGATAATTCTCCCAATTATCTTTAAAAATCATAGCTTCTATCATGATTGGTAGATTTATTTAAAAATAAAATATAATAACACAGAAAGTTGGCTAATGGAAAGGCCTTTCACAAATTTATATTTAAATGAACAGTAAGCATACTCAAAGTGAAATGCAAATTAAAGCTTCCTTGAGATACCATTAAACACCCACCAGATAGCTAAAATTTTAAAAATTATTAATAACAAGTGTTGGGGAGAAAATAGAGCAACTGAAACTCTCATGGCCTGTTGTTGGGATAAAATGTTTCCATAATATAGGTTATAGTATGTCAAAAGTCTCAATACACATATATCCAACATGAGAAAATTCATTGCTACATATATAACAAAAGATATGTAAATATATATTCACTAAAAGAAATTTACACAAATATTCCTAGGAATACTATCCATAATAGCTACAAACTGGAAACAGAATTTTCCATTGGCAGTATAATGGGTGAATAAATGAATGAATAAACCAACAATAAGTAACTATTGATCCACTGCATAATGAAATTCTTTAATGCAACAAATATTAAGAAAACACTGCTACCAAGCACAGCATCCATGAATCTTCTAAACATAAATTTTAGTGAAAGAAGCCAAACACAATAGAGCACCATATTCTGATTCCATTCGTATAAAGCTCAACAACAAACTAAAGAAACCTATGATGAGTTAGGAGAATGCTTGAAGTTTATATTTATGAATTTTGAAGACATTCTTCTAGTGTCTTCTACATTCTAATATCGCTATTGAAATATCTGATGAGGAGACAGGAGAGGGCGTTTCTGATATTGTTAACCCTCTGTATCCATATCTGGACGATGATGTGTTTTGTTTATGAAAGTTTATTGGGCTGGACACTTAAATTTTTTATACCTTTATAGGTATATTATACTTCATTTATTAACAATTATAATTAAGTATAATTTATACAGTTAAAAATCCACTCTTTTTCTCCCACGAATTTGTGATTTGTATACATTTTTTATTTAGATTGATTTATAGATACAGATAAAATATAGGTAGTGCTGATTGCTGCTTTGAGTTATTTTATGCTTGTTACTCTTGGATGAAACTGTATTTGTAATTTACAAATGATTTATTAAATATATTTTTTAAATGCACTGATATGCATATATGTACATTCATTTTAATTACTGTACAGTTTTCCATTATGAAAATATACCTAAATACATTTATATCACCTTCTTTTATAGATATTTAGGTTATTTTCACGGTTTCCCTGTTAACAATGTTGCAATGAAAATTCTTGGACATCAGTCTCTGTGGACTTCCCATAGTAAACATACTTAGGATGGAAATCGTGAGTCACAGACAATCCAATATTAATTTTTCAGACTCTAGAAACTTATCTCCAAAGATATGATCCTAATATATTTAAAGTGAAATGATTTTGAGTGCCTATCCAGCTGATATTCAGAAGTTCATTCTTTACCAGAGATCCTTTTCCTTAAGAAATTTCTGAGGATGCAAAAGTGTTTAAATAATTGTTTGGTGAATCATTAATTCACCTTGCACCTCTTCTGCTGACTTACTTCACCAATAGTGCTTCAACTGTTTGCTACCCTGGAGATCTGATCTTCAGTATTAATCAAAAATAGCCCTCTTGCCTGCCTCATTTTTTTCTTTCTCAGTGCTTTCCCATACTTTGCCCTGAAGCATACTTCATCATAACATTTCATTTAGAAATTATTGTGGGAAAATGTTTCTCCTCCCAAAGTTTTGGAGCTAGTTGTTGTATGGTGTATTATGGGAACACAGGTTCAGGTACAACAGAAACTTTCAGCAAATGACAGCTTTATTACTCATATAGCACAAAGGGGGATGCAAAGGACCAGGAGAAGAGGTCCCATCATGGCTAAGTCTTTTCATTAGACCTAACATCTCTCTCAGGCTGAAGAATAGCTGCATGCAATTGAAAAGGTGGCAGAGGTAGGCAAGGGCTGAGAGATGGCCACTAGGAGTATCCCAAACTTTCCCAGCAAAAACATAAATCATTTCCATGTGTAGCATCAATTGCATCACAGAATGGTGAAGGAAACATTCACCATTTTGCCCTAAGTTTCCATTAAATTATCATAAAGTAGTCTAATATAGGGGCCATGGTCTGACATATTTTGTTATCTACAGTCATCTTGTTATAACAATATTTAGCTAAATCGTTTGTTAAAGAATAAAATTAATTTTAAAGAAAATGTCTGTTTAAATCTATATTTTTTTCCTTTCTTAAGTAAATTGTATTTTCTCTCTGGTCATGTCTGATAATTTTTATCACTGTTTAGTAGGCAGAATAAGGTCCCCCAAAGTTATTCACATTTTAATTCCCAGAGCCTGTGAATATGATACCTTGCACAGCAAAAGGGATTTGCAGATGTGAATAAATTAAAGATCTTGAGATTGGATGATTATCCTGGATAATCCATTTGGACCTAATATAGTCACAAGGATCCTAATAAGTAAAAGAGGGAGACAAGAGAGTTAGTGAGAGAAGGAAATGTAAGACAGCAGAAAAGTTTGGAATGGTGGGATTGCTGGCTTTGAAGATGGAAGAGGGCCAGGAGCCAAGGAATGCAGGCAGCCTCTGCAACCCACAGGTTATGTGAGTAACTATTCAGAATAAAACTCAGGTCCCAGTTTCTTCAAGAGGCCAAGCTTGTCACCTTTCCATAGGTGAGAGCGCTGAAGCAAGGCTTTAGCTATTTTTTATACTCTTTTTGCAAGAACCAAAACCAACTTTTAGACAAAAGCCTATGCGGGAGGGGGGTCTCTCTTTGCGGTTGTGTTTGACTCACGTTGTCCAGGGCAACCAGCAAGCCAAGCAAGCTCCAAATGTACAGAAGCAGATATTTGCAGTTAGCTGCAGGTAGGAACAGTTTCTAACTATTCTATTCTATTCTTGTTGGTCAAGCATAACTTTTGCAGCAATTGGAGACAGTCCCCAGAATTGTACAGAGAAGAAAGGGGGGAGATTGAGACGGTTCCCAGAATTGTACTGGGAAGGGGTGACAGTAACCATTCTCCATAACACCTGGAGAAGGCAAGCCAGCAGATTCTTCACTAGAACCTACAGAAGGAACACATCTCTGCCAACTTGTGTTTAGCCCAGTGAGACCCACTTTAGACTTCTGACCTTCAAACATATAATATAATGAATTTGTGTAGTTTTAAACCATGAAGTTGATAATTTGTGAAAGCCACAATGGGAAATGAATACACTGTGTTTTAAATTTCACTATAATGATTCTTTGTGTGAATTTATTTTTATTTATTTTGCTAAATATTCACATCTTTTTTGAACACCAGAACATGCTCAGTGATTATTTCCTCTAATAATGTTTGTTGCAGTCTCAAAATATGTGTCCATGTCCTATAAACATGCTTGATTTTTACTGAGGTGAAATTGACATAACATAAAATTAACCATTTTGAAGCAAACAAAACAGTGGCATTTAAGGCATAATCATGTGCTTATGTAATCATCATCTCCATTAGTTCCAAAATATTTTCATCACCCAAAAAAGAAATCCTGTGCCCATTAAGCAGTCACTCTTCATTACCTCCCAACCCCTAGTCACTGGCAACCAACAACAAATCTGTGTTCTGTTTCTATGTATTTATTTATTTGGGGTATTTTATATAAATTGAATCATACAGCATATGATCTTTTGTGTCTGGCTTCTTCACTTAGCATAATGTTTTTGAGATTCATCCATGTTGCAGCATGTGTCATTTATTATAATGACAAAATAATATTCCATTGTATGAATATACCAAAATTAGTTTATCCATTCATCCATTGATGGACGTTTGTGCTGTTTTTGCTGTTTGTTCCTATAAATAGTGCTGCTATGAACAGTACACACATGTAATTGTTTGACTATCTGCTTTCAATTCTTTTAGGTATGTAGGAGAGGCATTGTTGGGTCATATCATAATTATTTAAGCTTTTGAGAAAACTTCTCACGGTTTTACCCAATGGCTGAACCATTTTCATTGTCATCAGCAGTATATGAGGTTTATAATTTTTCCATAACATTGCCAACACTTTCTTTCTTTTTCTTTTTGATTATAACAATTCTACTAGGTGTGAAGTTGTACCACATTGTAGTTTTGATTTGCGTTTTCATAATAACCAAAGATGTTGAGCATCTTTTCAAGTGCTTGTTGACCATTTGTATATCTTCTCCAGAGAAATATCTATTCAAGTCTTTTGCCCATTTTTTAATTAATTTGTTTGTCATTTTGTTATTGAATTATAAAGTTTCTTTAGATGTTTTAAATACTAGACAGTTACCAGATATATGATTTGCAAAGTTTTTCTCCCATTTTGTAAGAAGTCTTTTCACTATCTTGATGCAGGGGAAATCACACTCAGTGGCCATTCGCAGCTGTTGGCTACACGACCCTTTTCCCTTCTTGTTTGTGGGCAAGCAGGTGTTTGTTATGGTTCCACTCTTGTTTGTTTGCCTGCAGGCATTTGTTTGTTATGTTTGTATTTCACAAGAGACGGGAGGAAGCCAGGGGAGATGTTAAAACATATCCAGCCCCAGCTGATTGCTAAGGCACAAAGTTTGCTCATTGCTAGGACCCCCTCTGGTGTAGTGTATAAAAGTCCAGCACTCGGGCAATGCAACTCTCCCTCCTCTTTGATGCAAAACTAAGCATGCAGA
>PVKH010020777.1:0-14506 GCA_004027955.1 Chaetophractus vellerosus | reverse complement strand
AGCAGAAAGGGGGGGAGGGGATATGTAACACACACACACACACACACACACAAAGGTTAACTATGCAAAGTAATTTTCCTTTAAGGAAAGATATTCCAGAGTGTAAGCAACATTTTCCTGCTTTCTGCTGTGGTTTTCAAAATGAGGAATCATGCAGTGTGAGTTCAAGTTAGCATCAGGCAACAGAAGCCAGATTATTTGGCCCCCTCAGAAAAATGGAAAAGAAAGGGCAGTTGCTCTAGGAAGCTGTTGGGACTTCTTACAAAGCAAGGAGGTCTCCTTCTGAGGAGCAGCATGTAGAAATCCTGCATGTTAGGAATTTTTAACATCGAGAAGTTGCTGGAGCAGACTTGAGAATGCGCAAGGCTGGGTAGTCCACCAAAGGGGCAGACCACAGAAATAAAGGTATTGAAGTGTAAATTGTGTGCAATAGTAAAGTAGCTTGAGAGAGCAGGAATGAATCCTTTGGGGAGAAAGGCACATC
Organism: Chaetophractus vellerosus; assembly: GCA_004027955.1. Lineage (NCBI taxonomy): Eukaryota > Metazoa > Chordata > Mammalia > Cingulata > Chlamyphoridae > Chaetophractus > Chaetophractus vellerosus. Next base: position 14,022 of record PVKH010020777.1, on the reverse strand, counting down.
TTGCAAAGTGTGCCTTTCTCTTTTCAAAATGGAGTTGCAAGTCCATCTTTAATATAAAGTTGCAAGAAAGAAATGAAGCTTTAGTAATAGGTATAAACAGCCCTCACATTTGATGAGGCTCATGTGTCACCTGATTCCAAAGTTCACTAAGGGGGAAGTTAGCACCCCAAAGGGGGAGCATCCTTATTCTTTCCATAGTCTTAAATGTATCATGGCCTATTGAGGATTGCATTGTATAGGATGTCATCATTGTGGTTACTTTTATAAAAACAGGCCATTAAATAATAAGATTGTTGCAATACTTTGTAATGAAATGGAGAGGGGTGACCTTGAGAGTCTTGTACTACACAGAAGTTTGTGGATGAGCAAATATTTAAATAATTAAAATAGCAAATAATTAAAAGAGTTGTGAAACGTACAGATTAATTGTTCTTTCACAAAAAGACGAGGGTCCCAAATTTGCTGACCTTTCTAGTGATGCAAATGGTGCTCTCTCTCTTTCTCTGTGTGTAATAGATTCATTCTGTCCCTGCAACGCAAAGGTAATACTTACGAGAAGTGAGAAATAAGTGGTCCTGTTGGAAAGAAAGCAGTTTGAAGAGGGATGTTTGTAAATGTTGGTAACATTATCAGATTTTTCTGGCTAAAATGATGTGTATCATCTAGAAAAACTTCGGCATATGTAAAAGATACATTTTTGACCCATTAAAAAAATTTCCAAATGAGTTTCAGTGGGATTTGAACCCATTTATTTAAAATACAAAAAAATGAAATACATTCCAATTAGTTTGTAACAACAACTGGTGGATGAGAAAAGATGAAACATTATAGTCAAATTTGAACAGAAACTTTTATATTGTGTCGAGTGGTATTGAGGGAGTGGCACCACGGCGCAAAAAACCCAGCCAAGCGTGCACTTCTCCCACTGAGATCCATGAATCACTGAGAGGTAACTTCTTCAGCTAAGACAGCCATCCAAACCAGCCTCATGATAGAAAAAAACTAGAATTAGGCCCTCTCATTGCTGTATTACAAAGTTAATCCATTATTTTTTTTAAAAATGAAGCCAAGTAATCACATAGCTCTTGAGAAAATGTTATTAGTGACATTAACATTCAAAAGCTTTTCTACACAATATATAAAATTATTGTTTAAAGTATTATTTAATTCATTTAATGTTATTTTTGTGTTTTATGATCTCTGTTAGTGCAGTAATACATATTTATATAATGTATAAGTAAAGAAATATACATTTTAGGTGGTATGCTCAATTTTTTAATTGGCGTGAGTACGTGGATAAATGATTTGAAGCTACTGGGATATAGATGGCTTGAGGTCAGTCACTGGACTTCTTGGAAGACTTAGAGGCTCATGAAAGAGGGGGAAGGATTATTAAAGAAATAGGAGGAACAGCACTAGTTTTATTATCCATTGATGATTTCTCTAACTCCATCATTCCTTTCATAATTATTAGTTGTCAATCTACTATAAGGAAGAACTTTGCCTTTTCCCCTACTTACTTAGTTATTCTTTACTTGTATTAAGAGGAATCAAAAATTCTTATTTTATTCAAAGGGTTGTAATTCTTAATGATTGTTCATGTCTCTGTTTCCTCTTCCCTCTTTTATCTTGTCTACCAACTATAATAATTTTCCTTTTTCGAATCAAAGGTAAGCCCCTTTCCTACAGAAGACTTCTGTAACTCTTCCAGAATGTTTTCCTTCTCTTTGTTCCCATGGTTCTTATGTGTATAATATATGGCCTGGCACTTAATCATATGCCCTGGATTTAATTGTTTCATGTATGAAAGCTTTATGACCTCAATCAGAATATAAAATCCCAAGAGATAAGAACAATATTTCTCCTTCTTCAGATTTCCCATTTAATATATCCTTGTTGAAGTCACAGAGAGAAAAACATCATGCCATCCTTCCACTCAATTTCATAAGACTGGCACATAAATTAATAATAAATACCATGCATTACATTATAGTCAAATAGCTTAAATAAAAGTACTGATATGGCTGACCCCAAATTTTAAAGACAGATTAAACAACAAAAGCTAGTTGATTAAAAGAGAAGTACTAAAACATAATATATTTTTTTATTCCTGACTATGAAAATTGGGCCCAGAACTTAACTCCGACTGTCCTGGCCACAAGGAAAGCAGTATACTCTTTCAGTAAGGGAGACCATATTTTCTTTGACCATGAATTCCTAAAAGAATTTGTTCCCTAAATGATGTGCATTGGGCTAAATGTCTTGAATGAGAGTTTTACAAAAGTGAACCCATGTGACTTTTTCAGAAGAAAAAGTGTTAACTCCTAATTCAGTGAAAACAGTTTTTTTTGGGGTGGGGAAGATATAGTGTAGATAGAGTGTGAATATATAATGTAATTTTCTGATGCTCTGGCTTAACCCAGGAATAAAGCTTAGACAATCTTTTTTTTTTTTTTTTTTTTTTTAAAGCTTAGACAATCTTAAGGAAGGATTGGTGAACAGAACTCTAGGTCAGTGCTCATGAATATCAGTTTTCTCTACTGACAGGAGACACATGGACAAGAAAAATGAGATCACTAGCAGGTATCTGAAGGCCAGGGATTCTGTTATTGAACCAAAAAAAGTACATACAAACACTAGATCCAAGTGTGTAAAAGGAGACAGGGATGTTTGACCATGAAAGTCAAAGAGCCTGACTTGCAGTTCCATCTTCATAGAAGCCCATCCCATTTCTACTCCCACAGGGAGCTGTTCTACAGGAGGATCTAAAAGCTGGGCTAGGATTTTTTCTCAAAAAAATAATTGTGCAAACATCCAAATGCTTGAGTAAGTACTTGATGGAAGCCCAGTGTTCTGGTCCATAGAGGATGATGTAGTTATGAACTTCAATGGAGTGTTTTTCAGTTTGGGAGAACCAAATGTCCACCACTATCATAGAAAAACCTTAAAAATACTTCTAAACAGGTTTTATTTTGAACACTTTTTGTTCTGATGAGCTCTCCAGGATAAATTAGCAGCAAAATGAGGCCCCAGATACTTAATTGGGACAACAAGCTTCATGTAATTGCTTAGAATTCTTCATCTGGATATTATATTGCATCTGCCAGAGTTGATGAAAGGAGTTTTGGCATAGTGAACACGACAGTAATTAAACAGTATTTATTCAACTAATAGCTGTGCCAGACACTGTGCTAATCAACAGGGTATGCCTCAACAAAAGGCCACTTGCCAATTCACCAGGCTCCAAATCTCAGGAATTTTTTAATGCTTGAATTACAGAATTTCAGGAAATGGAATAGATGGGCTGCTCAATTCAAGGGAATGCTGGGAATGGTAAAAAAAAAATCCTTTGTTAGTCAATGGCTCTTTTACTTAAAAGAGCACTCACATGACTTGTTGAGGGCATGTTGTATGCTGTCACCCCATTTTCTTCCTAATGCATGTATTCCTAAGCTTTCCATCTATATTATCCTGTTTCTGAATCCTCTAATCAATCCTTTCCCTAGTAACTTTCAGAGACTCTGTAAATTTTACTTGGCTAGCTCTTACTTTACTTATATGGTATCCAATTTGTTCAAATAACTCTGTCATGAGCCTTATGCTCTGGTGTGTTCAAACTGGTGGTGATGTGTTCTCATTCCAAAGTCTTGGCTGGTGCTTCTCAGATTGTTGCCAGTAGTAAATAATTGCTTAACAGAAAAACTATCAACATTTTGAGAATATTAATATATTTCAATATTTGCCCCCTCCCTTTTCAAGGCAGGTTTAACAACTTACTTTCATCCTGGAATAAATTTAAAGAAAATACATTATGATAGCATCAAACTTTATGAAAAACTGGAAGAAGAAACTGGACAGGTAAATGTGTTTTTTTCCGATGGATTTTGTGTTAACATCAGTTATAGCTGTCTGTAGTGACATCAATGGCATGGGAAATGTTTAATATGGTAGAGAAAGCTGGTGAGAGTTTAGTGTAAGAACCTCTAGAGTCTGTTTTAAAATCAGTTTAATTCTTGAAGTGTTATATCCATGTAAGTAAATGTTCTGCTTGATTTTTAATGAAGAAAAAGTAAAAAGCAGCTTCCAAAGAAATCTTTAGTCAGTTACAGTATCTAGAAACTAAGAAATCAGAGCCTTTTAGCAATTGCATTGCAAGGGATCTGACAATGGTGCATGCCAGATTGTCACACAGCTTTGAAAAGTGCTTCACTTTCAAGGCCTTCGCTTTTATTTTTATCCCTTCTCATATTTGCTAGTACTCTCAAAATAAAGTGGCAAAGAATATCCATAAGCTAGGACTGAAATTACTTAAATTTTTCATGCTATTCCCTTTGTTTAAAGTCTATAGGAAGAAGGCCAAGGGTTCACATGGCCTTTGGAGGACCTTTATCAGCTGACCCCTGCCTCCTTTCCCATCTTTTCTCTTGCCAGTCTTCAATACGCTCATTATACTTCAGCCATCCCCCAGTACTTAAAGTTCTGGAATCTGCTGGGCTCTCTCAAACCTCTCTTTTTTTTCCTGGTTTTTATGTTGCTTCCTCTGCCTGAAACATATCCTCCAACCCCTTCTTCAGCATCTACCCCCACCCTTCTTCACCCTTTGAGAAGCCTTCCTGGACTTTTCCCACTTGCTAGTCAGGCCCAGCTGAGTGGTGCATCCATTGGTTCCAAGAGCATCTTGTACACACCCTCTTAGAACACAAATTGCTCTCTCTTTTTCTATTACATTGTTGCTTGACTAGTTGGTCCTCCCTACAGACTGTGAACAACTTGAGGGCGAGGTGAATTTTTAATCTCTGTAACCTGCTTGACCGCCTGAAGGATCTTAGTAAACCTCAAATGAATGTTTATTTCAGTTCACACAATCTGTCATTGCACCATTTTGATTCTTTGTATTCCTTCCTCAAATCCCTTGTCTTTCTTTTTCACACAATGTTCTTCCACTCTGGACATTAACACTCATCCCATGCTGTTGTAATGATGCATTTAGTTGTCGGTCTTGTCCTGTAGACCATAATCTCCATGTAGGCAGGGCCTTTGCCTCTCTTGTTCACTCCTTCGTCCCTGGGGTTTAGCGTTGTGACAAGCTCCGAGGAGGCACGTAGGGAACAGTTGCTGGAAGAGGTTCCAATATTTTACATAGTCATTTCTTTCGCTACACAGTAATCTCTTTTCTCACGCGCCTTCATTTCCATCGAGCCAGAGAAGAGCAAACCATGTTCAAATGCCAAATAATGGTTTATTTATGTACTTTTACTGAAATTATTGTTACAGGTGGTGGGATTCCATCAGCCAGGTAGTATCAGAATTGCTACAACTCCTGTAAGGGTGGATGAATTTAAATATCAAATGACTCGGACTGGCTGGCATGCAACAGAACAGTATATTATTGAACCTGAACAAATTCAAGAGATGTTCCCTTTGCTCAACATGAATAAGGTATTTATTTACTTATTTATTTTTAGGTGCTGGGGCCGGGAATTGAACCCAGGACCTCAGATGTGGGAAGCTGGCACTCAACCACTGAGCCACATCAGCTCCACTGAATTGGTTTTTTCATTTGTTTGTTTGTTTTTTTTTTGGTTTGTTTGTTTGTTTTGTTTTTAGGAGGCACCGGGAACTGAACCCGGGACCTCCCCTGCTGAAAGCAAGCACTCAACAGCTTGACACCACATCCACTCCCTGGTATTTTCACCACTTGTTGACTTGAATTAATAGTAGAGAAAGTTATTTTATAAATGTAATTAAAACTGGAAAAACTTTGTGCATGCACTTTTGAACGGCAAAATCAGGTGCCTAGATGCTGGAATTTGAGTACATTAGAAAGTGGGCTATTATGTGTGCTAAATGAAATATGAGAAGGTAGTGCAAAATTGTATTTGTTTTCCACCTATGACAACTGAGGAAACATTTTCAATACCTGTCTATTACTGTGTATCCTTCCTCTTCCTTAAGGTCTAAGGGTTTCCCATACGTAAATCTTTGGTTTAAGAAATACAGACAGAAAGATAACCTGTTACAAAAAAATATGTATTTATAGAGACCGTGTTACAGTGCTTTAAAAAATCACATTAAAAGTACCATGTTATTTTGCAACACAAATATCACCTAGTTCATACCTGTAATTCCCTACCAATTCTATGCCAGGTATGGATCCATACTTGTACCATATTTGGTTCAAAGGATCCACTTCACAGGGGATCTAGTGGTTTTTCCTGCTAGGTGATAATTGATTCTGAATAATAGTTAGAGTGACTAACATTTTCCAAGAACATGTTTATGTACTGGGCCCTATGTAAGGCCCTTTACGTGCATAAATTCATTTGATCTCCACAATAATAATATAAGGTATCTATTATGACTAATAAGAAAAACTGAAGCACAGATAGTTTACATAATGAGCCCAAGCTTATACTGCCTAAGTGTACCAGGTTGAGGCTGTTCAGGGAAATACATGTTTGCTTCTTTGCTGGTAAAACTAGTGTTCTGATCGCAAAAGGATTGGTATCATTGATCTGGGTGCTGGTACTCCCTTGTCTATTTTGCAGGGTGGTTTTGTATGATACTGTTGCAGTGGCAGAATGGCATACTGCATTGTTTGCATTGAAATTCCACCTCTAGAAAGGATATGCTTACACCTGTTTATATGTCAGTCCTGGAATGCTTTTGCTAGAAGTCCTCACCCTCATGGATTTTTCTCAAAAACATTAGGCAATGGAAATGTGTGGAGGCTATTCTCTGGATCTGGGGCAGGAAGCCAAATAGAATAAATATGGGGTCACCGCAGTGAGGAAATATCCATTATAAAACAGCAGTGCAGGGAGTGGGTGTAGCTCAGTGGTTTGAGTGCCTGCTTCCCAAGTATGAGGTCCCAGGTTGAATCCCTGGTACCTCTTAAAAACAACAGCAATAAAAACAAAAACATAATCCTTGGGGAGCAGATGTCGTTCAGTGGTTGAGCACCTGCCTCTCGCATACAAGGTCTCAAGTTCATTCCTGAGTACCTCCTTAAAAGAAAGAAAGAAAGGAAGGAAGGAAGGAAGGAAGGAAGGAAGGAAGGAAGGAAGGAAGGAAGGAAGGAAGGAAGGAAGGAAGGAAGAAATGTGACATTTGGAAGTCTTCAATAATGTTCATTCTATTAAAAATCAAATGTTCCTTTTAGAAGGCAAGTAGAGAGATCGAATTAGTAATCAAAAAACTTCCTGCAACTACAAATGCAAGAAAAAGAAGGTCCTCATGCTTTCTGTCTTTCTTGGCAGCAGCCAAGAATTAAAGGGGGAATATAGGAAATTCTAAAAACATGGGGAAGGTGAAATAATCTTTGCAACTCATAAATAAACTTGTAAACAGTAGGAGGGGAAAAAAAACTTCCTGCAAAGAAAAGCCTGGTCTTAGATGACTTCACTGGTGAATTCTACCAAGCATTTGAAGAAGAATTAATGCTAATACTTCAAAATTCTCCCCAAACTAGAAGAGGAGTGAACATTTCCCAACTCATTCTATGAGGCCAGTATTACCCTGACACCAAAATCAGACAAAGGCAACATAAGAAAAGAAAACTGCAGATCAATATCCCTTATGAATATAGATGCAAAAATCCTCAACAAAATACTATCAAACTGAATTCAACCACATGTTAAAAGGATTGTATAAAATGGCCAAGTACAATTCTTTCCAGGAACGCAGGTTTGGTTTAACATCTGAAAATTAATCAATGTAATATACCTCATCAATAAAGTAAAGGACAAAAACCACATGATCATCTCAACAGACACAGAAAAAGCATTTGACAAAAGTTCCTTGCTTGTATTTTGGTGCCTAATAGATTTTTGTTGAATGGATGAGACCTAATTATAATACTTTACAGTCTTCACTCTATTTTTTAAGCAACTCATTTCATCTGAGCTTCGTTATTTTTGTATCCCTCACAGTACCCAGCCTGAAGCCTTAGCACATGGTAAATATTCAAGAACTAGCTGCTGAATGATTGACTCAAGTGTACATTTTCTTGACATCAGATATATCATTTAATGTGAATTTACAGTATTAAACAATTAAATATAAATTGTAATTGATATAGCAGTTAGGATTAGATTTGGCTGCAAGCACCAGAAACCAAAGTAACAATGCTTAAACAACGTGAGAGTCTATATCTCTTTCATTTTGGTAGTCCAGGACTTGAATGGTGGCTGTCTTCCATGAAGATTTCAGGGACCCAGTCACTTTTCTAGGTCATTGCTCTGTCATTCCTAGGGTGTGACCCTTGTGTTCTTATTCCCAGATGACAGCTAGAGCTCCAGCCATCATATCTGCATTCACGCAGCAGGATGGAGGAGGGGACAAAGGAGGGGCAAAAGGCATATGCCAGTTGTCTTTTCAAAAATGGTACCCAGAAGCTGCCACATGACACTCATTTCTATCTCATTGATCAGAACTTAATAATAGATTTAGTTACCATCTGGAACGAATCACTGCCAGGGAGTTTGGAAACTGAACTCTTTGTTTTCAATGCCCATGTGTCTAAATAAATAGTAGGGTTCCATTGCTATGGGAGGAAGAGAGAATAGATGTTGGAGACATCTGCAAGCCTCTGTCTATTTAACTCAGTGTAAGTCCTGCCTAAATCTGAGCTTAGATACAGGAAAAATCCAAGTGATGGCTTGTACTTTTCACATCTAGTTTCATTAAACATTTGCTGGCAGGATATATTTACATTGAAGAATAAGCACATATTGTTTTAAGTATTGACTCTTTTATGATCCATTTAGATTTTAGCTGGACTATATAATCCCGGAGATGGTCACATAGATCCTTATTCTCTAACTATGGCCCTGGCTGCTGGGGCTAGGAAATATGGTGCCCTTTTAAAATATCCTGCACCAGTGACTTCTCTGAAACCCAGGTCAGATGGAACATGGGACGTTGAAACACCACAGGGATCTATGAGAGCAAATAGAATTGTGAATGCTGCAGGTAAGCATCTTATCTTTAAAATATTTTTTTGAAGTGACCAAGAAATTATATTTAGCTATAAAGTAATATTTTGTACCTTGAACGCTGTTATGAAACATTGTGACCCTCCCGAGCTAAATACTTTGTCTGTTCTAAGTTACACAGCCCTGCCTCCATTGCTTGCTCCTGGTGTGAGATACCTTGTTGCCCTTGGTTAGCCAGACAGAGATATTTGGTATTCTCCTCCTTCCCCCATTTTCTTCACTCCAGGTAATTTGTGTCCTCTCATTCTCTTCCAGTTCTGATTACTTTTGACTCAAGTCTAAAAACTTTTAGCTTTTTTCTTTTCAGAACATGATTAAGCACATTTCATTTTCTTTTCCTTACATTCCTCTGTTACAATTTAGATTTAGAGATTGCTAAAGCCTAAAGGGATATAAAATAATCTAACAACTCCCTCATTTCCATTTGAGGATACCAACATCCAGAAGGGTCTTGTTGAGGATACCAACATCCAGAAGGGCTAGTTATGTCAGAGCCAGGACTTGAACATGGGTCTTTTGGTTCTTGAGTTAATATGCTTTTTAGCAGGTCCGTTGTCTGTGAAGTCATTTTCAACCATCACTTATATAAAAAAGTAAATTCTAGTGAAAATGCTTGTATAGTCTAAACTTAGCTAATAATTTACATTTTCCTGTAGTTCATAGTGGTTCACTTAAGCACAAGGCAAAAACTGATTTTCTTATGGCCTGCTCTTAAATCATTGCTTAAATCATAAAATGAAAACCATTTTTATTATTTATCAGATCAAATGATATGCCATGAGGACATGCCAGAAACATGTATCCCTTTTGATTCTTTCTGCTAAATTGTAACTTCTGACTGAGGTTATTGTGTTAACAAAAACATTTCAATGGCCCTAGAAAAAGTGATCTTATGTTTAGTATTTAAGGATCTAAATGAGTATTTCTGAATGTTTTTAGCCCATGACACCCCCCCCCCTTGAAAAGCATTAAAATCTCATGCCTTCTTTAATATTTGAAATACAAAATAATGTAAATGGCTTGCCTTAAAAATTTTAAAGCAATGGCATAAAGCATTGCTGGTTTTAAACTCCACTGCCCTTTCTGATACCCTCTTCCCCACCTGTGTTCTTGACACTCACAGGTCTAAAATCTATTAGAATATCTAAGTCAATGAAATTGTTTATACTTTCTTTCCAAGTAGTAAAAAATATGTAATCTTGCAACTTTCTTTATGGTTTCATGAAATCAGCTCTTAAAAAAATACTTGATTCCTTTCATAGTGATAGCAAATACTTGCCAACTGAGAAATAAACTATGCTCTAAGGCAACAAAGGAGTTTATTTGGGGTCTTAAAATTGCAATTCAGGGAGTGCAGATTCAGGTAGCTACCCAAATAACGTCCTGTCTTGGGGCTTCCAGGCAATGGTTTTCACAGAAAAAGAAAAAGATTACATAAGTTGTTTGTCACTGGTTGATATTTGGGTTGCTCCAAATGTCCTTCGGGTCAGATGGTTTACTGAGTTTCGTATCCTGTGGTTTGTTTCTGGTGTCCAGATGTCCTTGGAGTTTTGAGGAACATTGTTGCTTGTGGTTATGCATACTTTGCAGTTTGTAATATCTGAGATTTGCATAAGAAGAACCTCCAGAATGACCTCCTGACTCCATTTTTAATCTTTTAACCATAGTGACTCTATTTTGTTTTATTTCTTTTCATATACTAAACAAACAGATCTGACTTATATCCAGCACCCATGGCAGACATTGCTAATTGATCACAGCACTCATTTCAGATGGGCTTGGACAAATCCTCACCATTTTTCTCAACCTAGTGCTTCAGGCTGCCACTTGTTCCCAGCTGATATTTTGAGAAATAATATACAAGACCTTAATCTAACACATTTATCTTTGTTTTGCTAAAATGGTTCAACTTTTGTTTACATAATTGCCATTGAAATAACTTTTTAAACCAAAAACTGTGAAGAATAAGAACTCTCTGAATTAAAAATAGAATAACCTCCAGAGAGATCTGCGGGAAACCCAGGCAGCTTTCTACAGAGCTGTGTATATGCATGTGCGTTTAAGGGGTGGGGATGGGTAGAAAGGAAGGTTTCTGGGAATTCAAATCCCTGGCATTAGTGGAATGGGATGGTAATGCTTCTGTCCTCTCTCTGTTCCTGATGCCTTTTACCTAGCCACATATAATCCCTTTCCCATCCTCCATTCCTAGGAAACTTCAAGCAGCTTCGTGCTTAAAGTTGTATGCAGAACTATCCCGTCTCAATTCTCAGTTCTTTTTCTCATTCAGATCAGATGTCTGGCCCACTTTTTTTTCTCCTTCATCTCTTATATTTGACTGGCCAAAATCTACTCAAGAAAATTTGATTACATATTAGTAATCCACAGGAGATATGTGTGTGTTTATTTGCAAATTTTGTTTTGCTTTGTTTAAAAAACCTTTTTGTTTAAAGAATAGAAGTGCCCAAAGGATTAGTTTCAGGAATTGGGAGCAAAGATCTGGATATGCCCCCTTCTGGAATTGAAGTTAACAAGATTAATTTTATGAATGAAAGCAGCCATCTGCAGAAGGCATCTTGCTAACAAGGTTTGAGAATGTGTGGCTGATGGTATTTTTCCCGGGGCTACTCAGGATATCTCACAGATTCAGCTGAGGCCCCCAAGCCAGCTCTGAGATCTAATTAAAATGACCAAAATATAGACTCAGAAATATAACCAAAATGTAAAAAAAAATCGAAAGCCCTCTATTATCTACTCATTTATAGCATAGCTTGCTGAATGTTTCTCTGTGTGCAAGTGTAACAGAAGGCTGCTGGGACTTCAGTATATCCATGAAAAGCAAGGCCTGACAGTGAAAATATGCCAGTTTGCTGGTGTGCTTCCAGGATTATCCAAGAGAGCGGGGCTCTCTGACCCAGGGATGCACTTGTGTGGCCTGAGCAAGTTACCTGTTTGTGAAATGGGGATAATAGTGCCCATCTAAGAGTTATTATGAGCAGTAAATGAGCTAATAATGTAAGGTATCCAAAAACAGGGATTATCACACAGCCAGCATTCAAGAAATACTAGGTATAATAATAATTATAATTATTTCCTTGATAGGTCTACACCTTTTTTTTTAGGTGGTATGGGGGCCAGGGATTGAATCTGAGACTTTGTACATGGAAAGCAGGCATTTAGCCACTAAGCTCTACCTGCTACCCGTACCATAGCTTTTTAACTCCTCTCACTTGTCCTATAGCAGGGGTTCTTAACAAGGGGTCTGTGGGCTTGAATTGAAATTCAAATAAACATTATTCTTGTGGGGATGTGTTGGTGCAGGTATGATATATTTATTAAATAATACACAGTATAGTGTGTACTTAGTAAAGGGTCTGTAGTTTTTACCTGACTGGCAAAGGGGTCTGTGGAACAAAAAATGTTAAGAACCTCTATAGTCTTACAGCACCCATTCTGCTAGTAAATTGACTTCCCAAAGAGCTTTGTCCTTAAGCTAGTATGCTTAAGTATCATCTAAGGAAGTTGTTTTCCAGGCTTCAAAAAGATTCTAATTCAAGTGGTCTGGATGGGGGTTCAGAATGTGCATTATAGACAGGTACTCCGGGTGAGTCTGCGTAGCAGGTAGTCTACAGAACATTCTTTGAGAAACGCTACTCTATAAGTGTTCCTAGAGAAGAGAGAATTTAGTAATCCTATTCTTGAGCAAGGAAATCTGAGGAACAGTTTCTGGGAGCTCCTGACCTCTTGATGTGCAATAGGCTCTAGTAAGCAAAGCTTCCAGAATCTGCTTTGTTCTACCTTCATGCTACCTCTCTCCTCTGGTGCAGCTCAGGGGAATGAGTAAGTGCTAAGTATTATGATGCAGGCTTTTTCTTTGCATGGTGATCAGTGTTTCTCCTGACCTCATTTCCAATGGACTTTTTAAGCCTGAGATAACTTTGTAAAACATACTTAAGGATTTTCCTAATTTGGTAAATAGAAATGTGACTGGTTCATGCTAGCATGAAGCCCAGTGTTCAGCCAAGAATTACTTAATTTTGCCTGATGCTTTTTGTCAAAGAATGAAACCATTGTTGTCACTGTATAAACCATCTAATAGAAATAAACTTGTCAATGAGCCTTTACCCCTCATTATGACCTATTTCTAGTTATCACTACAGATTTTCTTAAAATGGAAGCCCATGATCATCTTTTTTGACTGCTCATTTCTTCAGTTGTTTTTCAGATGGTAATGGTAGACTTTACTGTGCTTCTCTTCCTTTTGATGTTAGTGGGTGGGTGGTCTGACTGGGGTTGAATTAATCCTGGTAAGATTTAGGTTGATGTGATCGACAAATAAAGGAACAGAATGCCTAAAAAAACACCATCGCCATAGGGTAAAACAGTGTAGAACTTGCCATGGGGTTTGAAGTAATATAGTTATGTGATACTTATGCATACATTTCTACTTTATTTTAGTGATGGAGTGCATTAATAAGCAAAAAATTGGATTGAGACATTCATAAATATGCTTGAATGGAGTAGAATTTATTTTCTTCAATTTATATTTTTAATTGAAATAAATATATTGAGGATACTGCAGTGGTATGAATTGCTAGGCTAAATGTTTTAGCTTTTTATAGTTTATAACTGCTTAGTGTATATAACTAGGATATGTGGTTTTACTGCATGTTCCCCCATGGTCCTGACATTGGTAACTCACGTCTTTCTGCTGACAGGAATAAATTAAGTCTCCAAAGTATTAGAAGACCAAGTAACTCTGATGTCCACAGGTCAGATTTTTTATTCCATTTCAGGGGTGATTAAACAAGTGTGACTAACTTAGCCTTTGGACCAAAACAAAACAACAGAACGCACTGGGGATGTTTAGGTGGTTAAATGGAAATAAACCTTGGTTCATAGAGTACATATTCTGGGCTTCCAGATTGACTCATAACTGATGATTCTGTGTCTAGCTCTGAACTTCAGAATGACAGAGACTTCAGAACCCCTTAGCAGATTCAGAAAAAAAAAAAAGCAGAAAATAATG
>PVKH010020776.1:0-14503 GCA_004027955.1 Chaetophractus vellerosus | reverse complement strand
TATTTTATTATATATCTCCCTCTTTCTGCTTGTTCTTGCTGTGTTCATTTTTTTGTGCTCTTCTGTGTCTGCTTGTCTCCCCCCCCCCATTGCAGTGACCCACTGAGTCAGCTCACTGCACGGCAGCCTTGCCTGCTTGCTGGCAGCTTGCCCTGCTTGCAGGCAGCTTGTCCTGCCCGTGGACACTTGCCCTGCCCATGGCGGCTTTGCCCTGCCATGGTAGCTTGCCTTCTCAAGGCAGTCTGCCTACTCAAGGAGGCCCCAGGAACCAAACCTGGGGCCTCCCATTTGGTAAACCAGTGCCCTACCAATTGAGCTACAGCCAGCCCCCATATTCACATTTTTAATTACTCCAACAATAATGTGTAGAGAAGTAATCTGCAGCTGTTTAATATAAACTGGATTTGCAGTGATTTTTAAATAATTCTGCATAATCTGATATTACTATGTAAATTCATTGCTTTTGGTAGATTGCCTGACCCAGGTATTTATGAAAGAATGTGTACTTGAACATTTTTAAGCTGAACAATTTATGCTGTCTCTCACACACACAAAAATGGTTTTATTGCTGTTTACAGGGTGTTCTTTCCCAATGCATTGGTATGAAGGGATAGAAAATCTAAACTAATTTAGTTAACAGATGGGAGTTTATTTCCTGTGTTGAAGATGAGACAGATGCCATCAGAGCTTTGTGAATCAGCAGGTTTTTTTCATGGATAAGCAAAACAGAGCAAGTATGCATTAATTAAAAATATGTGTATATACCAAGGTGGATTCACTTTAAAGAGTGTTTCATCTTGTGTCTAAAGTGGATACAAGTGTATGTTTAAACTGTAACATTTTACTTGCTAGAGAATATGTTTTAATATAGTGGTTTGGCCTCTGATTGTAGGTTTTATAAATTTTAAGATCAATTTCTCTTTAAGGTGGCTATATTTTTCAATTCTTGTGCACATAAAATTGAGTTGAAGTTCTTTGTGCCTTTTTTCTTTATCCAAATTTTGAGTTAAAGCTTCATATGGTAGCTGCATCCTATTCAGACACTATAGTTTAAATTTTTGAGAGTGTATGGTGTTCACTAAAAATAGGAAAAACAAAGTCAAAACTAATTAAGGTCACAAACTTTGTTGAAACCCTTAAAATCCAAATCTTCCTGATATTGTGAATTGTACCCCTTCCAGTTTCATTTCTTGGACTCTTCATACTTACTGATGGTTACCTTTAAAATTTTGCACACATTGAGATTAAAAGTGGGCCTCTATTGTGACATCCATCTTTCCTCTTGCATTCTAAGTGCAAACGGACATTTTTAAGTGAACATCAGCATCAAGTGGTGCAGACTGATATATGTTGTGTTAGTCAGCCACAGGGGTGCCTTTTGAAACATACCAACAATTGGTCAGTCTTTATAAAGGGTATTTATTTGGGGTAGAAGCTTACAGTTACCAGGCCACAAAGCATTAATTTCTTCCCTCACCAAAGTCCACATGTTGGAGCAAGACAGCTGCCAATGTCCCCAGGGCTCAGGCTTCTGGGTTCCTCTGTTCCTGGGGCTGTGTTTCTTTCTGGGCTTAGCATCTGTTTCCTGTACAAGTTCATTTGTAGACCATGAGGCTCTCTATGCTTTGTGTCTCTCCACAAGTCCAGCTGTAGACTATCAGGTGAATGGCTCACTGCAACATCAGTACTCCATCTCAAAAATCTGCTTCTCCAAATCTGCTTCTGTATAGCCTTTTATACATGAAACCACACACCCTGAAGGGTGGGGCTCAACATCCCACTGATGTGGCAGTTAATGCCTCAATCACACCCAGATTAAGAGATCAGTCTACAAGCATGATTCAATTTATATTTTTGGAATTCATAATTACATAAAACTGTCAAACCATTACACTCCACCTTCTGAATTCCAAAAATGCATTACAATATTCAAAAAACCTTAAATCAGTAACAATTGCAAGTACAAAATCATATCATAATCAGTTCAAAGAAATAGTTTGTCTTCAGGCAAAATCCCTTCTAGCTGGAGAACTCTGAAACTTACAAAACAATTTAACTGCTTCCAATGCACAAAAGGAAAGACAAAGAATACACATTTAAATCATCATAAGGAGAAATTGAGATGTTAAACATGAGTCATGGATCCTCTACAGTTCAGCAAAACTGCAGGGATTCCTCCATTCCATTTCAAAGTCTGAGAGTCATTCTTAAGATGATAGTTTCTTCTTCTTGGGGCCACATGGGAACCCACCCTTTCCATAGGCTTGCCCAACAGCCATTTTCTTGGTTCCACCCTCATCAAGCATCTGGGTGTTGACCAAGCCTCAGACCTCACCCTTCAAGAGGGTTGGGGTGATTTCCCCACCTTACCCAATCTTTAGGTTAGAGCCCTAGCACCCCTAGTACAGTGAGGTGAAGACAACATTCCCCCTAACCTTTGGCATACAGGCTCAACTATCTCAGAGCAATGAGTTGACCACCTGGCCTTCCCTAATCCATGGGGTCAGGAGCACCCCTCTCAGACCTATGGGGTGCTGGCCTTAATTCCCTAATCTCTGAGGAATGTGCTCCACCCTCCCTGTACCCTGGGGTGGCAAAATTCTTCCAGAACATCAGATGGGAACATCCACCTTCTTCAACTGTTGGGGCAAACTCACCCTCTCTGGGCACATGGGTCGGGTTCCTCTCTTGGCCTAAGGCGATGTCTTAATTCCAGATCTCAGCTTCCATGCTGTTCTCCTTAAAGCTGTTTCTCCTTCCATGTCTCTTTTCCATTTTCTTTTTAGTTCAAGTGAACAATGGTTTTGTTCATACAGCTCTCTCAAAAACTTTGTTGGTTTAGCATGCAGGAAGCAGGGGTACAAGCCATCAGACAGTAAGACTTTCCACAAGTCTTTCCTAGATAACTGCATCTTCAATTCTGATTTACAATTTCCAGGTTTAACTAAATCTTCAAATGGGGCACTTTGATTTGAAAACTTGATTTCCAGAAATTTGGAAGTTCTGGAATCAGTCTTGGTTTTCTTTGTGCCCAAAAGTTTGGTCCTTAGTGTATTCCTTTCATTGAGCATTTTGCTATAAGCTACAAGGAGAAGCCAAGCCACATTCTCCAGGTTTACTTTGGAAAGTACTTCAGCTAAATGCTCAGGTTCACCATTTTTAAATTCTATCTTCCCTATAACACTAGGGGTTAATCTTCCTAAGTTCTCTGCAACTTTAAAACACAGATCGCCTTTCCTCCAGTTTCCAATAATAGTTTCATCATTAACTTCTAAGGCATCATAGAAAGTCTCTTTAGCATCCATCCTCACAATTGTTTCCTTCAAAGGCCTTATCAAAAAGAACTTTAGGCTCCATATTGCTATTAACAGTCTCTCCAAAGCAATCTAGGCCTTTTCCATCAAGCATTTCATAAATCCTCCAAAAAATACCCCTTACCCATTTATAAAAATGTTCCAACATTTTGGTAATTGCAAAAAGCACTTCCCCACTCCTAGGTACCAATTCTGTTTTAGCCACAGGGGTGCCTTTTGAAACATACCAACAATTGGTCAATCTTTATAAAGGGTATTTATTTGGGGTAGAAGCTTACAGTTGCCAGGCCACAAAGCATAAATTTCTTCCCTCACCAAAGTCCACATGTGGGAGCAAGATATCTCCAGGGTTCAGGCTTCCTGCATTCCTCTGTTCCCAGGGCTGTGTTTCTCTCCAAGCTTAGCTTCTGTTTCCTCCACAAGTTCAGCTGTAGACCATGAGGCTCTCTATGCTTTTTGTCTCTCCACAAGGCCAGCTGTAGACTATCAGGCGAACGGTTCACTCCAACATCAGTACTCCATCTCAAAAATCTGCTTCCCCAAATCTGCTTCTGTCTAGCCCTTTATACATGAGACCACACCCACTGAGAGGTGGGGCTCAATGTCCCACTGATGTGGCAGTTAACACCTCAATCACGCCCAGATTAGGAGATCAGTCTACAACCATGATTCAATTTATATTTTTGGAATTCAAAGTTACATAAAACTGTCAAACCATTACATATGTATTTGCTTGATTCAGTTTATTGTGACCTTAACAGTTTTAAATTGGAATTGCACCATTTTGTAGATAAAGGAAACTATATGGTTCTACTTTTAATTTTTAAAAGAGTGTTTAAAAATTGCATTGTATTTATTGTTTTAAACCCTATTTAAAAAGACTAAAACATTCAAAAGAGACATCTAAATGTTTTTCTAATTTTGTATATGGGCTTAGGTTTTTTAACCAATTTTTTAAAAACCTGCCATCAAAAGAAAAAACCTACTAAATCCTGCATTTTTAACTTTAGCATTGATATAGCATTCTTTGGCATTGCTACAAGTAACATTTGTTGTATTTTTCCCATTTATCACCATATTCTTAACACCTTTAGTAGAACATTTTAAAATTTATATTATTAACCACAATCCTCATCTATGACCAAAATTACTGTTATACAACCTCTAGGCTATCCTATAGCTGTCTATCAGTTAACATTAACCTGTAGAATACCCTTTTCAGGCACAATCCCATTTATATATAAGCAGTATTTGTTATACTCATTATAATATCCTACCATCAAGTCCATCCATTACAACATATTTACAATTGATCTTATTAAATATTCTACATACATTCAATATCATCAACTCCTTCTTAACCAGCATTCTTTCTCCTACTAACGTATACTCTATAGTTTAATAACATAAGTTTACTAATCGTACTTAGTTCACATCAGTGAAAATATACAATATTCATCCTTTTGTGTCTGCCTTATTTCAATCAACATAATATCTACAAGTTTCATCCATGTTGGCAAGTGCTTCCCTCATTCTTTCTCCTTACAGTTGAATAGTATTCCATTATGTGCATATACAACATTTTGTTTATCCATTCATTGGTTGATGGGCACTTATGTTTTTTCCATCTTTTGGCAATTGTGAATAATGTCGCTATGAACATGGGTGTACAAATATCTATTAGAATCCTTGCTGCCAGGCCTTCTGAATATATTCCTAATAACAAAATAGCTAGATTATAGGACAGTTCTATATTTAGTTTCCTGAAGACCCACCAATCCATCCTCCATGGAAGCTACACCATTTTACATTCGCTCCAACTGTGAAGGAGTGTTCCTTTTTCTCCACATCCTCTCCAGCAACTGTAGTTTTCTGTTGTTGTTGTTTTTAAAATAATTGCCATTCTGTAAGGCATGAAACAGTATCTCATAGTTTTATTTGCATTTTCCTAATAGCTAGTGATGTTGAGCATCTTTTCATCTGATTTTTGGCCATTTGCATTTCCTCTTTGGAAAAATGTCTATTCAAGTGTTTTGCCAATTTTTAAATTAGGTTTCTTGTCTTTCTGTCATTATGTGATCTCTTTATAAAATATGGAAATAATATCCTTGTTGGATATGTGATTACTTAAGATTTTTCCCATTGAGTAGGCTACCTTCTCACCTTCTTAATAAAATTATTTGAAACAGAAAAGTGTTTAATTTTGAGGAGGTCCTAATGATCTATTTTTCTGTCATTGCTCATGCTTTGGATGTAAGGTCCAAGAAACCACCACCTACCACAAGATCTTGAAGATGTTTCCCTACATTTTCTTCTAGGAGTTTTATGGTTCTAGTTTTTATATTTAGGTCCTTGATGTATTTTGAGTTAATTTTTGTTTAAGGTGTGAGATAGGGTTCCTCTTTATTTCTTTTGGATATGGATATCCAATTTTCCCAGCATCATTTGTTGAATAGGCTTTTCTGACCCAACTGGTTTGGTTTAACAGCCTTGTCAAAAATCACTTGACCATAGATGTGAGGGCCTATATCTGAATTCTTTATTTTGTACCATTGGCCAATCTGTCTTTTTACCAGCACATGCTTTTCCTCCCACTGTAGCTAAATAATATGCTTTAAATTCATATAGTCAGAGTCCTTCAACTTCATTCTTTATTTTTAAGATATTTTCCACTATTTGGGGGACCTGTACCTCTCCAGATAAACTTGGTACTTGGCTTTTCCAATTCTACAAAGAAGGCTCTTGGAATTCATATTGGGATTGCATTAAATCTATAGATCACTTTGCATACAATTGGCATATTAATGATATTTAGCCTTCCAACCCATGAATACAGAATATCCTTCAATTTATTTTAGGTCTTCTTTGGTTTCTTTGAGCAAGTATTTTAGTTCTCTGAATACAGGCCCTTTATGTCCTCAGTTAAGTTTATTCCTAAATATTTTATTTTTTAGCCCCTCTTTTAAATAGAATTTTTCCTGATTCCCATCTCAGTTTGTTCATTAGTAGTGTATAGAAATGCTATTGACTTTTGCATATTAATCTTGTATCCTGTCACTTTGCTGAAATTGTCTGTTATACCTAGTAGCTGTGTTGTGGATTTTTCAGAATTTTCTAAGTATGGGATCATATCATAATCAAATAGGGAAACTTTTACTTACCCCTTTCATATTCAGGTGATTTTATTTCTTTTTCTTGCCTAGTTGCTCTAGCTAGAACTTCTAGCACAGTATTGAATAACAGTGAAGATAGTGGATGTCCTTGTCTTTTTCCCAGATCTCAGTGGTAAAGCTTTCAGTCTTTCACCTTTGAGTACAATGTTAGTCGTGGGTTTTTCATACATGCACTTTATCATATTGAGAAAATTTCACACATGTACTTTGTCATATCTTTCAGACAGTGTTTATCAGGAAAGAATGGTGTATTTTGTCAAATGCCTTTTCTGTATCAATTGAGATGATCATATAGTTTTTCATCTTCAATATATTAATGTGGTGTATTACACTGATTGATTTTGTTATGTTGAACCACCTTTGCATTCCTGGTATAAAACCCATTTGATCATGGGGTATAATTTTTAATGCGCTTCTGGAATCAGTTGGGAAATTTTGTTGAGGATTTTTGCCTCTATAGGCATTAGAGAATTTGGTCTATAATATTCTGTTTTTGTAATATCTCCATTTGGCTTTGGTATTAAGGTGATATTGGCTTAATAGAATGAGTTTGGTAGCATTCCTCCTCCTCAATTTTTTTGAAAATGTTGAGCAAGATTGATATTGGATCTTCTTTCAATGATTGGTAGAATTCACCTGTGAAACCATCTAGTTCTGGGTCTTTCATTTTGGGGAGGTTTTTGATGACTGTTTCAACTTCTTTACTTGTGGATGGTTTGTTGAGGTCTTCAGTTTCTTCTAGGGTTAATGTGGTTTGTCCATGTGTTTCTAGGAATTTTCCATTTCACCACTGTCATCAAGTTTGTTGGCATACAGTTGTTAATAATATCCTTTTATTAACTCTTTCATTTCTGCTGGGTTAGTGGTAATGTCCCCTTTTCATTTCTGATTTTATTTATTTGTGTATCTTCTCATTTTCTCTTTGTTAGACTAGCTAAGGATTTGTTGATTTTGGTGATCTTAAAGAACCAAATTTTGGCTCTGTTTATTCACTTTCTTATTCTCCTTTTCCCTTATTTCTGCTCTAATTTTTTTTTTTCTTTTTGAGGTACCGGGGTCTGGGAATTGAACCCAGGACCTCATATGTGTGAAGCCAGTGCTTAGCCACTGAGCCACGCTGGCTCCCCTGAGTTGGTTTCCTCATTTGTTTTGCTTATTGTTTGTCTTTGTTTTTTCTAGGAGGCACCAGAAACTGAACCTGGGACAGCCCATGTGGGAATCAGGCACTCAACTGCTTGAGCTACATCCACTCCCTGTTCTAATCTTTATTGTTTCTTTCCTTCTTCTTGCTTTGGGACTGGTTTTCTGTTCTTTTTCTATTTCCTTATGATGTGCATTTAGGTCCTTGGTTTTAGCTATTTCTTCTTTTTTTAATGTAAGCATTGAGGGCTATAAATTTCCTTCTCAGCACTGCCTTTGCTGTATCCCATCAGTTTTGATATGTTGTGACTTCATTTTCATTTTTCTTGAGATATTTACTGATTTCACTTGCAAGTTCTTCTTTGTACCACTGATTATTTAAGAGTGTATTGTTTTATCTACATATATTTGTGAATTTTCCCTTTTTCTGCTTGTTATTAATTTCCAACTTCATTCAAGTATGATTTGAGAGAGTTCTTTCTATAATTTCAATCTTTTAAAATTATTGAGATCTAACTTATGTCCCAATATAAGGCCAATCCTGGAGAAAGATTCATAAGCACTTGAGAAGAATATATACCCTGTTGTTTGAGGGTTTAATACTCTATAAATGTTTGTTCAGCCTACTTCATTTATCATATTATTGAAGCTCTCTGTTTCCTTATTTATCCTCTGACAAGTTCTTCTATCCAATGTTGAGACTAGTGTGTTGAGTCTCCAACTATTATTGTAGTGACATCTGTTTCTCCTTTCAGTTTTGCCAGTGTGTGCCTCATGTATTTTGTGACACTAAATTAGGTGCAGAAATTCTTATTTCTGTTATTTCTAGTTTGTGAATTGTCCCTTTTATTAAAATATAGTGACTTCTTCATCCCTTATGACAGTTTTTCATTTAAAATCCATTTTGTCTGATATTACTATCACTACTCCAGATTACTTTTGGTTACTGTTTGCATGGAATATCTCTTTCCAAATGTTATGCTTCAGTGTGATTGTGTACTTGTATCTAAGGTGAGTCTCTTGTAGTCAATGAACAGATGGCTCATATTTTTTTATCCATTCTGTCATTCTATGTCTTTTGATTGGAGAGTTCAATCCATTAACATTCAATGTTATTACTGTAAAGGCATTATATATGTCATCCACTGGCTTTCCATTGGATGAAATTGGATTTCCATTGTCATTTCTTACTATTTTCTATCTTTTAAACCTTCCAATTACCCTTACTTACCTTCATTTTTATACTCTTCTTCAGGTCCTTCAGCCATGTCTACCTATGAGGCTGTAAGATACCCTCCAGTATCTCTTGTAGAGCTGGTATCTTGGTAACAGACTCTCAGTTTTTGTTTGCAAAGACTTTAAACTCACCTTTGTTTCTGAAGGATAATTTTTCCAGATATAGAATTTTGACTGACAGTTTGTTCTTTCAAATACATTGAATCAAATATATTGAAACACTGTCTTCTTACCTCCATTGTTTCTGATGAGAGATTGGCACTTAAACTTATTGAGATTCCCTTATAAGTGATACACTGCTTTATTCTTGCTACTCTTGTTGTGGCAGATGAAATGAAAACCCAAGCAGTACTCTGAAGGGTGGATGAACAAAATTTTATTATGCATGGGCTCAGAGGAGAGTCAAGTCTCCAAAAAATCTGAGCCCCATGTCTTGGTTTTCATAAGTTTATATATAGACTCTAAGCAGGCAAATTCCTAAGCAAGTGGGCAGGCAGGGGTTACAGAAGCAAAAGGAGAGAGTTTAGCTTATCTTCCTAAAGGGGAGCGCTATCAGGGAGGAGAAGAGTCATTATCTGTTTACAGTTGTAAATTCCAGTTGAAAGGGGCAGGCAGGGAGTGCTTATCTTCCTAACCATGTGGATTCCAGGGAGAAAAGGAAGGAAGAGAGAAAGGGATGGGGTGTGTTTATCTTCCTAAAGCTGTGGGTTTCTGCTGAGGGGGTTAGGCCCACAGCACTTCCTTTATCATTCCCCTCTTTGATGCCCTTATATTTCCTTATGGGGCATAATTTGCTAACATGGGTTTTTTTCTACAGTCCCTAAGGCCTGATATTTAACATGAGGCATTACTTGGTGTTTTAAGGCATTTAAGTGGGAAGTGATGTATTGTGTTAGGTACCTTAGCATGGCCCAAAAGTTAAGAGGAAGAAGACTCAGGCTATTACTGGCATGAATGGCAAAACCCAGGAAAGGAGATACTGGAAGTAGTCCCTGTTGGCAGATGCCTGGTATACACAGTATAAGTGGTCTTTGGCTCATTCTTTTAGTAGAGCCACATTGTTCCTAACTATCTCTAAGGAATTTGCATAGAGATATCATTTTCCCCCAGGGCCTGGCAGATTCCCCCTGAACCTGTGGTGAGCAAGTCTAATCCTCATTTGTTTTGCAAAACTACCTCTGCCATGAACCTATCTGTTCTTGCAACCCATTGAGAGCCCCTGCTATTTCTTTGAGGTCATTTGATATTTCCCATGTTAGGGTTTGTAAGCCCTCCTGATGAACTGCTAGTGAGACCCCTGCTACCGCTGTGCTTCTAAGACTCCTAGTCTTAAGAGTATCAGAATTGCCTGGATTGCTCATTTGGCTCAGGAGAGCACTCCAGGCAATTCTTCTCCATACAGAGAACAATGGTACTGGCCAAGCTAGGCAACAGAAGCCCTGGCCATCCTGGGGTAAGCACCAGTAGATGTTGGTGCCACAGACCCAGATGGTGGAGTTTGTGGCTCATAGGTCAGGCTCATTGGGTGGGTGGGTGATGTTACAGTAAGCCTTTCCAAGAGGGAAGATGGTTGAAGGAGACCTGGTAAGTTATGTTTTTACAGTTAGCCAGTTTTCCTGGAGGTTCAGTTATGCAGACTGGGAGGGCCCTGGTCCCTGCTGCAGAGCTGTCATGGGTCAGGAAGGTTATGTTCCATGGGACAGGTATGAGGAAGATGGTTAGACTTGAGGAAGTGCATAGCCAGCAGGATACAGCTATGTCAGGCTGGGATTCATTTAGGAGTTGGAAATTTTGAAACTGATTCAAAAGGATGTTGCAGGAGTCTGTTCCAACTTTGGCTTTTAGCATCTGAGGAGCTTTACTGATATTTTCACCAGGGTTTTCTCTGGGGTTTGGGTTGCTGGGATCAATTGGACCAGTATGAGGTCCCCTGGGTCCGGCCCCACTGGGTCGTATATTCTGATTCCCAGTTTTAGTCCTGTTTGGGACTTTGCAAAGGTATTTTCTGATCTGGTGGTTGTGTTTAATAAGGTGAGTTTTATGGAGTCATGGGTTTCTATGCCACACCCTGCTAGGCTGGGATTTTTCTGTAGGAGATATGGAGAAGTCAGTGGGACCCCCTTCCAGGGAATGGTGGCACTTACCAGCAGGCTCCAAGAATGGCAGAATCCCCCACTCTTTTGAGGGTCTTGGCAGAGGTATTTGTCATAACTCCCATAGTTGCAGCCCCTACACCCTCTCCTGGGGGCAGGTATGGGGGCATGGGGGTATGGGGTAACTAGCAAGGTGAAAGAGCATGATCTTGGATTGCCCTGCAAGTGCGAAATACTACAGAGGCTGAAGTTGCACCTGCCAAGAATGGGACTGAAGCATTCAGCATGGATTGTTTGTTCCAGCTTTGACTAACTTGCAGCTGCCATAGATTTTGTAGTTGGTATTGGCTCCTAGGGAGGGGGCAGGGAAGGAAAGAATAAGCAAGCCAAGGCACAGAAGTATCCTATTATACACCAATAAGCAATTGCAATTAGGGCTCTTTTCACTATAGTCCAGTCTGCAGTGGCCACCACAGTGAGTCCAATTCCAAATACCAAGGAGAGTAGGCCATATAAGCACAGGATCCACCAGGAGCAGGGGTCCATTCAGCAGGCATTTGATGAGGTCGGTGGTTGGAGATCCTGGGTGACTTGCACTCTCAAGGGGTGACTGGGTACAGGTTGGACTGTCCCACTGTCCTACTCTTTATTGGGGTGTGCCTTCTTGACTCTGGATTGATGGATACAAGTGACAATGCCTGCAACTTTAAGAGCAGTAGGAGTTACAAGGATTGCAGAATGTGGACATGTCCAGGAAGGCTGAGGTGTTCTTTTTTCCAGCCTTTGACACAGACTAGGTCCCCTGGCTAGTGGAGCTGTACCAGGTGTCCCAGGGGGATGAGGTTCCAGGACAAGACAATTTTGTGTATTTGGGCTAGAGTTTTCCCCAGCTGCTGGAGATTGGAAACTTGGCTAGCCTCCCCCAGAAGTTTGAGATTTCCTTTGAAGGCCTGGATAATTGGAGATAGCTGTCCAAATAGAATTTCAAAGGGTGAATAGCCTGTGGGTCCTGGGGTGCACCTAACTTGGAGAAGGGTTAAGGGAAGTAACTCTACCTAGGGGAGACCAGTTTCTTGACAGAATTTGGCTAGGGTGACTTTGAAGTTTTGATTCATGCATTCAACTTTCCCTGAACTCTGGGGCCTATAAGAAGTATGGAGTTTCCACTTGATTCCTAATATTTTCACCAGCTCTTTGACTATGGCAGCCATGAAGGCCAGGACATTGTCACTTCCAATAGACAGTGGCAGCCCATGTTGGGGAATGATTTCTCTAAGTAAAGCCTTAGTCACTTCTCTTGCCTTTTTGGTGCAAGTAGGGAATTCTTAGACCCAACCTGAAAAGGTGCATATCATCACCAACAGATATTTGTACCCCTGACTTGGTTTCACTTCTGTGACATCTACTGTGAGAGCTTCAAAGGGGGCTGTCCCCATTGGTGGACACCTGCTGGAGCATGGGGTGCCCTGCAAAGGGTTGTTTTTGGCACAATCTTGGCACTGTCTGCTGATGGTGGCACAGAGAGAAGATAGTCAGGCTATGTAGTACTATCACCCAAGCAAGACATCTAGAGCAGTTTTTCCTAGGTGGGTGAGTTGGTGGTATTGCTAGATGAGGGCATGAGCAGCTCCTTTTGGGACAAAAATCTGGTCATCAGTGAGCAGCCAAGTTCTTTTGGGGGTTCAGCTTCCCCCTTCTCTCTTGGCCCATTCCTGTTCTTCCCAGGTATAGCTTTGTTGATTAGTTTCCTGTCCTAAGAGGGACAGCTGTGGTGTCAATTCTGGGACTCCTATTCTGTTGGTTCCTTCAGCTGCTTGCCAAGCTGCCTTGTTGACTAGCCTGTTTCCTTGAGTGACCATATCCATTCCTTTCTGATGTCTCCGGCAGTGGATGATGGTGACTTTGTCTGGTTTCCAGATTGCTTCTAACAGTTGGAGGATTTCTTCTTTGTTTTTTATTTCATTTCTTCCTGCAGTTAGGAGACCTCTTTCTTTATCAATTGCCCTATGGATATGAATGGTAGCAAATGCATACTTAGAGTCAGTGTAAATGTTTACTGCTTGCCCAGCAGCTAACTGCAGGGCTCAGACCAGTGCCCAGAGTTCTGCTCTTCACATGGGCCATCCCTGGGGTAGAGATGCTGCTTCCACCATCCATTTGGTAGTGGTGACTGCATATCCAGCAAGATTTTCTCTGTTTTTAACAAGACTGCTTCCATCTGTAAATAGTGTTTGATGTGGGGAAGTGAGTAGTTTGTCTTGGAAGTCAGGGCAACTGGTGTAAACTTCCTCAGTCACTTCAACACAATCGTGCTCAGGAGCCCCTACCTCATCTGACAAAAAGGTGGCAGGGTTTAGGCTGTGCACTATTTCTATTGCCACTCTGGGGTTTTCACAGAGTAAATCTTGTTAATGTGTGAGCCAGGGATTCTATATCCACCGATGCCCATGTGAGTTCATTAGGGCAGTGACTGTATGTGGCACCATAACATGAATAGCCTGTCCAAGGGTTAATTTGTCAGCTTCTTTGATGAGGGTTACAGTTGCTGCCAGTGCTTTCAGGCAGGGTGGCCACCCTACAGCCACAGGGTCCAGCTGCTTGGAGAGGTAAGCAATGGGTCTTTGCCAGGGGCTGACTGTTTGTGTGAGAATCCCCAATGCTACTTTGTTTTTTTCATGCATGAACAGGTTAAAGTTTCAAGTTACATCCGGGAGCTCCAAGGCAGTGGCCTCTGGCACCACCTCTCATGCCCAATCTTCTGGGTTTATGATACCAGTAGGGGCCTGCTCCTGCAGCCACTTTCAGGCTTTCATCAGAATCCATCACCTCTCCTCCATATTAAACAAAGTCAGGTGGAGTTGGTGGCAATCATCCCAAGTAGGATGATGGGTTTGGAAAATGGTTTCATGAGATTGATAAGTGCCTGAGGCTTTTCCAAGTAGGAGGGGGTGGGGTGCTTCCAGCTTAAGACATCTGTGGTTGTGAAGGGCTGGTAGTATAAAACACATCTCCCAGGTCAGGTGGTCCCATCCTTGCTGATCTGGGCCACACCCTGTGTTTCACAGAGGGGCATCTGTACTGTGGGTTGTACCAACCAGAGCTTCCTTGCTATTGGGGTTCTGGGTCTTTCCTCAGAGATGGTTGATGTTCCCAGAGGGACCAAAGGTGGGGGTGTTTCTGGGAGATCTGCCTGCACTCCCAGGCTAGGAGGAGAGGCTAGAGTGGCCAGAGTATATGGCAGTGGTGATGGGGGTGGTGGGTCCTCCTCTGAAGACCCTTGATGAATGACTGGCTTCCAGAGCCCCATTCCCTATGCAATCAAGAACCTGCTCTGTCCCTTTTTTCCAATGCATAATCTAACCCAAGGGGGCAGATTCTGGGCTATCTCTAACCAAGAGTCAATATAGGGAAACTGATCTGGGTGGCCAGGAGTTCCTGTGACAACCAGTCACACTGTGCAGACCCTGGGTATATCCAGGGTCCCTTCCAAGGGCCAGTCAACATTAAAATGGGCCACTCTACTTCACATAAGTTTCAGAGGGTGCCA
>PVKH010020775.1:0-14502 GCA_004027955.1 Chaetophractus vellerosus | reverse complement strand
TCACACAAAAGATTTGTTGTCAGTATTGTTTAACATAGCCCACTCACTTTACAAAATTTTGATTTTAAGTCATGGTTAAAAAGGCTTTTCCAACTCACAGATTATAAAGGAATTCACTCCAAATTTTCAAGTAGATATATTTTTGTATGTATATTTTGGATCCATTTGGAGTTTAACTGAGTATTATATAAAGTATAGATCAAATTTATCTTCTTTACAAGAAGCTATCCTGCTATTTAAAACCATTTATTAAAAGGCCCATTTGTTATATACTAAATTCCTTTATATACTTGTATTTGTGGAGTCCTTATTCTAGTCTCTCTAATTTGTGTTACATTATCATTAAAAACATGACTCACCTTGGGCAGGACTGGACTCTTCACAAAATTTTCTAGTTTTACATAGGAGTAAATTCTAATTTTTATGTCTATCAGTGACATTCAGGACTTTGTTTCCTTTTTAGAGATTGCTGTAGGTGTGACACATTTTTAAAAGTTTTTTCCCTAGTTATTTTAGTTTTTATTGCAAATAAACTTATATTTACCCCTTCCTTTTTGTTACTTATATTTTTGATAGTTTCTTAGAGTGAATTGTATAGTACCCCCCAGATAATTAATAGTAGTGGAATTTGTGGATTTCCTTGATCCTTGCATGGGAACTGACTTTAGTGTAATGCATTTTGGGGTATGGAATATATATTTTCATGTAAAGAAAATATCAATTTATATGTTACTGAATTTTTTAAAGCCAAGATTAAATTAATGCTTTTTCAGAAACTCAAGGGAAAGGATGTATGACTACATATAACTTTACTCCTAAATCTTGTAATGGTATCAATAAATTTCCCAGTATTGTGTCATTCATACAATACTAGAATAAATTCCAGTTAATCATGTTGTGTTCTTTCTTAATGTGATGATACATGTTTCTTTTTTAACATATTATTTAGGATTCTTTGTTTGCCTTGGTGTTCATAAATGAGTTTGTTTTGTATCTCTCTTTTCCTTGCCATTTTTATCAGCGTCAGATATTATTATTTTTCACCTTTACTGTGCTCCAATGCATTTAAATAGCCTTAGGTTATCTGGTTTTCAATGGAATCGAAGAATACCCTTTTGAAAATATGAGACCGTGTATTTTTGGAGTGTGGGTAGGATATAAGTTTTACATAAATTCCACTATTTCTTCTAAATAAACTTATTTGTACTTTCTACTTCTCAGAATTTCGTTTTGGTAAATTACATTTTCTTAGAAAAGTGATCAATTTTCATTAGATGGGCCTTTCTTGTCCTTTCTCCCCTCCATCTTTCCCACTGTGCCCCCTGTCTGTACCTCTACCTAGCTCCCTTCCCCCCCCTTCTTCTAAATTTATGCAGGGTAATATCGCATCTTTTAAAATTTGCAGTATATCAATAATTACTCACCCATGTCATTTTTGTGTACATGTTTGCTGCTGTTTCTCTTTATTTTATTGATTTTTTTTCTCCAAAGAAACAGTGTATTTATTTTTGTTTGCTTATGTATTTTTGTATTAATTTATTACCTTTATTGATTCTTTCTATTAAACATATTTTTTCTCCTTTGTTTATTTATTCTTCTCATTCTGTTGGTTTACTTTTAATTTTTCTAAATTTTGAGTTAGTTGGTTCTGCAAAAAATTTTTGAAACCTATATTAATTACGTTGTTTTGGTCTATTACAGTCTTACATGCTTCTTTTCCACATGATCTATTATGTTCTAGAAAATATGTATAAAAATTGCCTATAGGTAATTCATATTTGTTGGTTTCTTCTTTCATCTAACATTTTATCTATTATATTATTTCTTTATGGAGACTATTGCTCTTTTTCTGTGTTTTTGAATTTGATGCCTTTCTTTGTTGTCTTTTATGTTCTTGATGTAAATTCTAAATTATGAGATATTCAAATCACCACCCCTAACTTATTTTTTGTTTGCAATTTCTGTTAGATGCCATTGAGTTTTCCTTTACTTTTGGCTTGTCTGAATTTAAATAAAATGTCTTGTAGTATAGAGTTGAGTTTAGCTCTATATGCCAGTAAGAACACATTTTGCTTTTAATAGATGAACTAAGCCTATTCATTCATAAATACAACTGATCTTTGACTTTGATTCTTACATGTTAAATTTGTTACTATGGATATTCTATTTACTCTATCCTTTACTTTGTTGTCTGCTTTCATTGCAATTTTAAGTTTTGTAGTTTTATTGTACTTTTATTTTCCTTAGGAACATGTGTAGTAATCTTTACACCAAAACCTTTATACAGTACTACCATTTCTTTTAATTATCTTGTATTCTGCTCTTTTTTTCAAATAAATGATATTCTTGACTTCCACCTATTACCTAAAAATCAATCAATCAAACTTTAAAAAAAATTTCCTCTTTATCACTTCCTACTTTGACCAGGTTTTAGTTCTGTATTCCTATTTTGTCATACTATGTATTTATCCTTATTCCAACCTAGTTATAATCTTAGATCATCAATTAGGTTTATTCAGTTTTAGCTATGCTTCCTCAGTCATCTTGGATGAGATGAAGGTCATCCTCCAGTTGATTCCTCAGGTTGCTCTTGGACACACTATTCTCTGAATTCTGGCATATTTAAAAATGTTTCTGTAGCCTTAGTACTTAAAGGTCAGCTTTAGTGACTTATAAACACAGGCGCACACATATGCTCACACATTGTCATTTGATATTTACTTCACTGAGTTTCTTGAAATTGTCACATCGCTACTGTCATATCCTGTGTGTTGTTATCCAGAATTCTTACCACAATCACAACTATTTTTCTTTTATTTGTATGCAACTAGGCCTGGTTTTTTTTTGAAGTCCTAATATTTTTACATTCTAACACTTTTACTATGCTATATCTCAGTATTAACTATTCCAAGCATTTTTCCTCTTGAATGGGGTGGGCTCTTTTAATATATAGACTTAAGTATTTTCTTTATCCCCCTTTCCTGTAGGTTTTTTTGAATTATTGTTTTCAATATATATTTATTCTATTGGCAGTTTTATAATCTATTACTTTTTATTTGTGATCCCTTTTTACCTGTGACTTTACTCCTATTGGCTCTTCCTTACAAATTCCTGTTCTGTACCCTTGGTTATGTCTGTTACTGTTCTGCATCTTTCAATATTTTTGTATTTTTCTTCTACTGTTTTTCGTGTATTCTGTGTATTTTACTTCTTCCCACTGTTAGTTAGCCCATTTGTTAAAATAAATCCGTAATCTCACTCTTTGCCTCTCTTTGTGACTGAGAAGATGGCAGAGCAGGAGCCCAAGTCGGTGCTGTTTTTATGTCTGGGTAACATTTGTAGATCACTCATTGCTGAAGCAGCTTCCAGAAAACTTGTAACTGATCAAAATATTTCAGATACCTGGAGGATAGACAGTGCTGCAACATCCACATATGAGATAGGGCAAAATTATCAAGGGCAAAATTGTATCAAGAAGTGTCATATTCTTACGAAGCAAGTTGCCCGGCAGGTTACCAAAGAAGTCTTTGCCAGGTTTGATTACATACTATGTATGGATGAAAGCTATCTGAGTGATTTGCATAGAAAAGGTAAACAAGTTAAAAACTGTAAAGCTGAAATTGAACTACTTGGGAGCTGTGATCCACAAAATCACCTTACTCTTGAAGATCCCGATTATGTGAGTGATGGAGACTTTGCGACTGTGTGCCAGCAGTGTGTTAACTGCTGCAAAGCATTTTTGGAGAAGTTACAGTAAAGCTGCATCCATTTGTTTCTGAAGGCCAACAATGATTAACATCTTTATGTTAACATAAATTCTAGGTTTTTCAATCAGTGTGTTAAAGTTTAATGTTTCGTAGCTCAAGGCCACAAATGTTTTTTCAATTGACTTAACAATTTCTTATCTTAAAAAATAATTGTAGATGGAAATCAGTGATGTGTTTGGCAGAAAAAGTAATAAAATATCTTTTGATCCAGACAGTTCATGGGTTATATTAACTGTTCTTTAACTGGACCTCTTATCTTGCTCCAGCTACAAATGTAGTGGAACAAATAAATAGAACCACAAAATATAATGTTCTGTGTGTAATTTGTAACACAATCATTTCTCTCCAGTGTTTAACCTTAAGGTCCTAATCCAGTGACAGCTAGCATTCAAATCTGCTTAATTATAATCTTAATAAATAATGAAATAATACATCACTTTAAGGCCCAAGTCAATATCTGAGCATGCTGAGACTTTTAAAATAACTTATCTTTTCAGTAAATTGATATAGACAACTTGATGGATAAATGTACTCTCTTCACCTATACTCTCTCTCTTCTTTTTACCCCAGGGCATTTTATTGAATTATATATCTCTAGTTATAGGAGTTCACAATCTTGATTGGAAATATTGTAATTCACACATACCAATAGTACACACTTGTATGTTAAAAAGATAGGGAAGAGAGAATGATTTATGGAATTAATATTTACCACCTGTAATTCTTAGTTTTTCTGTTTAGTTTATTTCATATGAAAGTCAGCCTTTTTCCTCCCATTTAGACCGTGTTGCTGCTGAACATTTAATTATATCCAGAAGGACACTGAGTGTTGTTTTATCTTATGCTCACTTTGACAAATGGGTCTGTTTTTATATGCACATATAACCCAAATGTCAAATATATATTGGCCTAGATAAGAAAAAATAGTTTTAAAACCTGGAAAAAGAGAATCCTGTCATGTAAAAGTCTTTAAGTAATGGTATGTTAAATGTTTTTTTGTCAGTGTTTCAGTTATAAGAGAATATAGGTAATTTCTATGTACTTTGTGATAACCATACTTTGAAATTAATTTGGATATATATCAGAAAAGATTGTTTTCAAAATAAATGGGAGTATAAAAATACAACTAAGATATATCTGGAAAAAAAGAAGCCTATAATAATTATCTCAAGGCATTGTGACCCATTTTATCAGGGCAAAAATATATTACTTTAATCATTATACTTCAGACTAATTAGTAAATTCTTATATTATAAAGGCAGAAAACAAACGTAGATACATAGTTGATTATTTATGCTTCTACCTTAACTTCTCTCCAATTGATTTAAAATCCCTCTATTTTAATATACTTTAAAGTTTTTAATGCTTGTTTTTCCAGAGAAAAAGGTATCTTGTATTCCATATATTATAGTGCCAAGACTTTTAACATATACTCTGCTAGAGTGGCAGAATAGTATTTAATGAGTTTTTAGGTATTTGTGTTGTGTTCATGTGTTTATTTCAAGTTTTTCTTAAATAATTTGATTAAAATTCAATTTTTTTCCAATTTCTCTTCTGTTCTCTTATGATAACTTTCAGTGAAGCTTCATTCTGGTTTTTGTTGTTTATTTTTTTTCATCTTTATGTGTCTATTTGTTTTCCCTGGATCAGTAATAACAAGAAATCTTATGGAGTAGGGGTTAATGGCTTCCTTAGTTTGAGTTCTCAGTTCTATTACTGACAGAGTGCCTTTACTTTTATAAATGGTGCTTCTGTCTGTATTTTACTAATTCTGTGATACCTGTATCTGTAGATCCCTTTGATTCTTTCTTTCCTTTCATTACCCAGACCGTGGGCATGTCTTTCCAAAGTGCCTCTCTTTCCCAAGATTCTCACCTCTACTCTGTATTCTTTCCAAGACCCTTCTTTTCACCTCTCTAGTAACTATTACTCTGGACCCTCAAAATTGAAATATGTCATTAGTATTTACCACTTAGGAGTGAGGACTAACCTTCTGGGTATAAACCCTAGGTTTATTTTCAGGATTCAACTACTGGTCAGGGGTCTATTACAGGCCCTTCTCTTCTGACAGGACACATTTGATTCTTTGCTAAGGGGCTTACTCTGCTGGTCTCATTTGTTTATTTCTCAAATTACAGGTATATTGAAGCAGGTAGTCCTTTTATCTCCTAGTTATTCTGTGAAACTGGAATATGAGTTGTTATTTGATCTCATTGTTGATGTGTGTGACTTTTAAAAGAATAGGTAGAGAAATTTAAAACATATGACTACCATCATCCTCATTACCTCTTTATATTACTTTGAACCCAACACTAGGGGAAAATAACATGCATAAATAACTAAAAACAATTATGTTGGAGCAAAATGACCCTTCTGGGCTAAAATGATTCGTAAAATGTTTATAGAGTTCAGATATTAATATGTAATGAAAATTAACAGAAGAATGTTAAAGAGCTATTAGACTCTTCATAGAAAGTTTATTTGCTAAAATGGAGACAAAAGTCCCTTTCTTTTGAAAAAATATGATGGAAATTTTCTAGCACAAGTAAATATTTCCACAAATAATCACCTGTCCCCATAGTAACCAATTCCAACATTATAAACAGAACTGCCAGTTCCTTAATTAGTTTGAAATTTCTGCAAGTACATAATAAAAGCATTCCCTTTATATAAATTTGTATAGATGGACAATGTGTTCTCAGATTTACTTTATTTTGTACACTTACGCTATTATTAAGTGGCAGGAGGTTGTTGCGAGATGAATTGAGACTTTTCATGACTGTGGTTGGGATCTCCTATGGTACTTTGCTTTCATTATTTTAAATAATCAATAGAGATTTACCTGCAAAATGCCCTGAAGGCTAAGGTAAAATAAAACTAGCAAAAGAAAGCAAAAACAAAACCTATAGCACTTTAGAGTGTGTTTATACAATTTATCAACAAGCTATATATCTAAAATGCCTCAAATGTTTAAAATGCAGTGCTGAGAATGCTATTTCATTAAAATAAAAATACACGATTGAAAAAAAAAATTTCCTTTAACCAAAACACTTTTACGTCTGTTTACTTTAAAAGCACTGATTTATAGAAGATTTTATTTTTCCTTATATATTTAGAGAACTCCTAATATGTAAATTGGATGATGTCAATCCTCTGTTCAGAACCCTGCAGTGCCCTCCCTATTATTCAGAATAAAATCTAAATCTCTTAAAATAGCAACAATGCAATACTCATCGTCCAGTCTGCACATC
Organism: Chaetophractus vellerosus; assembly: GCA_004027955.1. Classification (NCBI taxonomy): domain Eukaryota; kingdom Metazoa; phylum Chordata; class Mammalia; order Cingulata; family Chlamyphoridae; genus Chaetophractus; species Chaetophractus vellerosus. Next base: position 7,484 of record PVKH010020775.1, on the reverse strand, counting down.
ACATATTCAGTGCTGCCACGGTAGCTGCTTTATTTTTCAAACAGACGGAATTATTGATTTTTGAAGACAGAACATCTGACCTGGAAAGATAGGAGAACAGAAAGAGAAGATAATGGAAAAAATGGAACAGTCTCAGGGAATTGAATGACAATGCAAAATGCTCAAACATCTGCATTATTGGTATCCCAGAAGCAGAAGAAAATGGAAAAGAGGCAGGAAGAATATTTGAGGAAATAATGTACGAACACTTCCCAATCTTTATGAAAGACATAAATATCAATATTCAAGAAGGGCAATGCACCCCAAAGAGAATAAATCTGAATAGACCTCCCTGAGACTCCTACTATTCAGAATGACAAATATCAGATATGAAGAGAAGATTCTGAAAACTGCAAGAGAAAAGCTAAGCATCACATAAAAGGAAACTCAATAAGATTAAATGCCGACCTCTCATCAGAAACCATGGAGGTGAGCAGAGTGTGATGTATTTAAGGTACTGAAAGAAAAAAAACTGCCAGCCAACAATTCTGTATCCGGCAAAAGTGTCTTTCAAAAATGAGGGTGAGTTCAAAGTCTACACAGACAATCAAAAACTGATTTACAAGAAATAATAAAGAGAGTGCTACAGCCTGAAAGGAAAAAAACAAGAGCAAGGGATTTGGAGTAAAGTTTAGAAATGAAAATTATTAGGAAGGGTAAACTAAAAGATAAAAAGACAAACAGTAGAACAATATGACAACAGAGCAGCCGAAGGACAAAAGGGATGGAGTAATGCCTTTACAGTAATAACATTGAATGGTAATGGCTTTAACTCCCCAATCAAAAGACCTAGACTGATACAATGGGTAAAAAAATATGAGCTGTCTATATGTTGTCTACAAGAGGTCCACCTCAGATGTAAGGACTCAACCATATTAAAAGTGAAAGGTTGGAAAAAGGTATTCAATGCAAATAGTAACCAAAAAAGAGCTGGAGTAGCGATACTAATATTGGACAAAATAGATTTCAAATGCAAAACTGTTATAAGGGATGAAGAAGATCATTATATATTAATAAAAAGGCAATTCACCAAGAAGAAATGACTATACTAAATATTTATGCACCTAACCTGAATGCCCCAACATACATGAGGCACACACAATCTAAGGGAGAAATAGATGTCTCCACACTAACATTTGGAGACCTCAATACACCACTCTGAGTCCTGGATAGAAATATGGACAGAGGATAAATAAACAGATAGCCTGAATAATATGATAAGTGAACTAGACCTAACAGACATCTATAGAGCATTGCACCCCAAAACAGCAATATGTACTTTCTTTTCAAGGATAGACAGGGCAACTCTTATTTTGAAAGGAATGCATATGTTTCTACAGGTTTGTAGGGATGTGTGCCTGGAGACGTGAGATATTGAAGCTATTTATGTTAAAGCCTTTAATATCTCTGTCAAGTGGTTGGAGAGAGAAAATGCTGAGTGTGATGAGGTTGACCTGTCTTGGGTTGAGATATAGAACTTAAGAAGAATAAAGTTCCCCGAGCTATGATGGAGATTGGGAAGACACAAGGAAAGAGTTAAGAAAAGAGACCAAGACTTGGGGAAGGACCAACTATAAAAAGAAATATTTTTGCATTTGTGGTGATTTTTCTCCAACTTAACTCACTAGCTAGAATATATAAATCACACTATTAAATCACTTCAGATTCAGTAAAATGTATATATATATATATATATATATATATATTTATTTATTTATTTGTATGGAGAAAAGTTGCAAGAAGGAGGAGAGCCAAACAGTGCCAAAAAAAAAAAAAAAAAAAAAAAAAAAAAAAAAAAAAAAAAAAAAAAAAAAAAAAAAAAAAAAAAAAAGAAAAAAAAAGAAAGAAAAAAGGAAAAAAAGACTGTCTGAAAAGGAATCCTATTTGATGGGTAGCAAATTATTAGAAATTTTGGGATGGCAGTTACATTGAAATTTATAAAAGGAAAATGATGGATGGAAAATTTCAGCCATACATATATTTGGCAGTAAAAGAAAAGACAGTAACGGGGAAGTTTGACAACAAAATGAAAAGAATGAGAAGACAATGACTAGAAAGGATAGCAGGACCAAAGAAAGTCTGTTCTTGTGTGTGTGTTTGTTTTTGTTTTAATAAAGAGAGTGTTTAAGCGTATTTGAAGGTAGAACAGATGGTGGCAAAAGCAAAATCAAATATAACAAAAGGTATTGATGTCTCTCATGGACAAAACAAAGAGCTTCTTGCCTTCAATCTTGGTTCTCTAAGACATCAAGCAATATGGATTTCTTGAGGAATTTGCTTTTAGAATATGGCACTTGATGATTACATGCTGAATAAATAAAGCAATGAATATGTAGTTAGATGCCTATTTCTTATGGCTAATGGATGTTGTGTCTTAATTGGTTTAATTTTTCTTATTGTAAGGCAAAAAAAAAAATCCTTTGCATTTTCTCCTACATTTTTATATTCTGGCTTTTAAAGTATAGATTTTTAATTGATCTGTAATGTAAGTTGCTCTATATTATGATGCAGTAATGTAACTTTTAATATTCCAAAAGAATAATAAAATAATATATTTATTGAAAAAATAGGCATCCTTGTCTTGTTCTTATACTTAGGAGGAAAGCTTTCAGTCTTTCCCTATTGAGAATAATATTACCTTTGGGTTTTTCATATATGTTCTTTTTCTTGATGAGGGAGTTTATTTCTCTTCCTAGTTTTTTTAGTATATTTTTTTTATCAAGAAGGGGTGCTAGATTTTGTTAAATGCTTTTTCTTCATTGATTGCGATAATGTGGGTTTTTTTTTTCTTTCATTCTGTGTTCTGTATTACATTAATTGATTCCCTTCTGTTGAACAACGCTTGCATACCTGGTATGATTCCCACTTGATTATGTTTTCAACTTTTCTACTATGCTGAAGGATTCAGTTTGCTAGTTTTTTGCTGAAGATTTTTGCATGTATATTTATATGGGATATTTGTCTCCCATTTTCCTTAATTGTGGTCTCTTTTTTGTTTTGTTTTTGTTTTTTAACTTTAAAAAAAATTTTAAAAGATGCTTAGATTACATAAATGTTCCACACAAAAAAATAGGGATTCCCATATGCCCCTCTCCCCACACCTCCCACACCCTCCCACATAAAATTCTTCATTAGTGTGGCACATTCATTGCAATTGATAAATGCCTCCTGGGGCTTTGCCATTAAACATGGACCATAGTTCACATTGTAGTCTGCACTCTCCCCCCCACAGTTCTGCATGATATGTGATGATATAAAATGGACTATATCTGTCATTGCAATGTCACTCAGGATGATTACCAAGTCCTGATAAAGCCCCTGTATTACAACTGTTTTTTTCCTCTCCCTGCCCACAGAGCCACCTGTGGCTCCACATCAATGTTGTAATTTCTTCCATTGCTAGAATCACAATATGTCTATAGTAGAACACCAATAAGTCCACTCTAGACCATAGCTCTTTCCCCAATCCTGAGGATTCTGGGATGGTGATGTCCACTTCACCTCTAATTGAGTGGGGGATTATCCCATGGGGAAGATGGATGGGACTGTCTTGCCTGCAGCTGAAGACTCTCTCCATTCTCTGGGATGGCTGTTGTCCATCATCATCTCCTTGTTAGTTGTCCTTGGTTAGTCCAATGAGCTGTAGAGTAGGTGTTGCAACTCCACCGAGGTTCCAGGCTCAGCTGGCACATGGACAGCCCAAAGACTGGAGTCTCTGGACATACACCTACAAAATCCAGCACCAAGAATAGGTTTAAATATAAGGGACAGATGAGCCATGTGCAGGGAAGACATAATTGAGTCCAACTTTGTCATTCTCAGGAGCACAAATGCCAAAGTGGGCCCAATGGCAAGGCATCAAACTCTGGAGCTATCTGCCCTGACCATAGGACCTGGGTGTCTCCAGAGCCCTCAGGAGCCCCATGATTTGGGATAGTATCCACTTTGGAAGTCTATGAGATCCTGTTGAGATGTGTGTAAGCGTTACCTCTGGGATGACCTCCTGACTCACTTTCAAGTCTCTTAGCTATATAAACTAATTTGTTTATATATTTATATAAACCTTTCCCCCCTTTTATTCCAGGTCTTTTTCCAGTTGCATTGCTAGTTGTTGCTTGGTAGCAATCCCTCGGAGCTTGGTAACAATCCCTAACCCTAACCCTAACCCTAACCTTAGCCCTAACCCTCTCTTCTTGTTTCAATATATGTAATTTGTGTGTTTCTAGAAATTTTCACATTTCATCTAGGGTATCTAATTTGTTGACATGCAGTTGTTCATACTATCCTCCTATAATACCTTCTATTTCTGTGGAATCAGTAATAATGTCTACTCTTTCATTTCTTATTTTATTTCCACGCTCTCTTCTCTTTTTTTATTGTCACTCTAGTTATAGGTTTGTCAATTATATTGATTGCTTCGAAGAACCAACTTTTTGGTTTTGTTGATTCTATTTAGTTTTTTCTATTCTCAGTTTCATTTATCTCCATTCTAATCTTTATTATTTCCTTCTTCCTGCTTGCTTTGGGTTTAGATTGCTCTTCTTCTTTTCTTTTTTTTAGACCCTCCGTTTGTGAGGTCTCTGATTTGAGATCTTTCGTCTTTTTTAATGAATCTTTTAGAACTATAAATTTCCCTCTCAAGCACTTCCTTTTCTGCATCACATGATTTGGCATTGTTGTGTTTTCATTTTGTTCACCTTAAGATATTTCCTAGTTTCCTCAATGATTTCTTCTTTGACCCACTGGTTGTTTAAGAGTGTATTGTTTAATTTCCACATTTGGAAATTGTGAATTTTCCAATTCTCTTCCTTTTATTGAATTGTAGCTTCATTCCAGTGTGTTCAGAGAAGATACATTATATGATTTCAATATTTTTGAGTTTGTTCAGACTTGTTTTGTGACCTAATATATGGACTATCCTGGAGAATGATCCATGTGCACTAGAAAAGAAATTTTTTCCTGCTACTTTGGGGTAAAGTGTTCTATATATGTCTGTTGGTAGTTTTAGTATTTTTCAAGTCTTCTATTTCCTTATTGACCATCTGTCTAGATGTTCTAACCATTATTGAAAGTATTATATTGAAATTTCCTACTATTAATGTAGAGCTGTCCATTTTTTATCTTCAAATCTATTTGCTTTATATATTTTGGATCTTCTTGTTGAACTGACATCTTTAAGAATATATAATGACTTTTTGGCCCTCATATTTTATCTGATATTGGTATACCTCTCTGTTGATTACTACTTGTATATACTATTTTTTCCATCCTGTTACTTTCAATCTGTATCTTTGAATTGAAAGTTAGTTTCTTGTAAACAGCATATAGTTAGTTGGGCCATGCCTTGTTATCCATTCTACCTATATCTGAGTTTTGAGTGGAAAGTTTAATCCATTTACATTAAAAGTTATTACTGATAATGCAGGGCTTTCTACTACCATTTTGCTAAATGGTCTTTGTATGTCTTACACCTTTTTTTACCTCTAATTCATCCTTTGATGCCTACTTTCATGTCATATCAATATGAGTACTTCTATTCAAAAGTAGATAATTTGCCTATATAAATCATGTCTGTGGCCCCCATAGTATGTTAACCTTTCAAATAGAGCGTGCCCATGTTTACTTTTTTCCCAAAGAAAATATAAACACTGTTGTAATGAAATAAGATACCCTATTTACAGAAGTTAAATTAATAAATCAGCATTGAAAATGAACATCTAAAGAAACTACAATTTAATAATGTACTTTCTATTAATCTAGAATAGGTAGTCAATGTAAATTTGCACAGAATAGGATTACAGAGCTATAAAACTGAAGTATTAAAATAGTGAATAGCGCAACTCGTGCAACTCGTACGACCGTGACCGCATTCCCATCTTGCATGTGTACTTTCTCTTTACATTAAATTCTCTTGCTACTAAAAAAAATGGTAAAGTAAACATTTAGTAAATGGGCTATAGGTGCATTTGTTAATATGCTTAATACAGTATTTACTGTTTTAAACCTTCTATCATGTGCAGTTCCATGTGGAAAATTATCATTTTATATGCTGTTCTTTTATAGTTTAATTTTGTCTGTACAAATGTTCAGGTTTTTTCTAATAGACTATAAGTTCTGAATGGAAGGTGTCATCATGCATAATGTGTTTTTGTATGTTCCACAGATCTAGCATTATATCTTATACGTAATCGGTGCTCAAGACATTGATTAGTTTAGTGTATTAGTACAATTGTAGATTTTTTAGTCAACATTTAAACTTTGCTATGCTAATAATGCAAGGCAGATATGTTAGGTTATTTTGCTTGAGGTTCTTATAAACTACCAAAAAATTGTGTAATGTAATATGAGGTAAAAAAAAATGTGGTGCAGCTTTTTTACAACTATCTTTAGATTATTGCTTATTAATCTTAAGATCTTAAGCTTTAAATTTAAGAACAGCTATGTGCTCCATGGACTTTGATATAAGGCATTTATCACTTTTGATATAATCCTATTCTTCTTTTTGCCATTTTCTCTTTCAAATTTGTTTTTGCCTACATGTATACTTTTCTAATAAGTGATTTTTTAACCATTTTTTGATATGTTTACATTTTTCTCCAAGTTATTTTAAAAAGAAAGGAGTGTTTTACTACGGCTATGTTATTTTTTGACACACATATATAAACAGTTGATCTCTCAACTGAAAGAAAATATGTAGACTTTTCACAACCTAAAATTTCAATTTCATAGAAAAAAATCATTTTACAGCATTAGATTGGACAGCATATATTAATAGCATAAAAGACAAAGGTTCAATCAAATGTCTTGAAAACATTGTGTTTTACATACTTATTCTAAACTCAGAATTTTTCAAGAATAACCTTTTTTGGAAGAACAAATAGCAGTTAATCTCTCTAAATTCATTACATATTTTTAAAAGTGATATAAAAAGGTTTTTATGTTAGTTTAGTGATCAAATGAGGTAACTACAATTGAGAATGTTTGGAAAATTATGTGATTTCAAAACGGTTTGAGAACAACAATTTTCCTTAAATAGTATGTTTGGTGAGTATATCTATTTAATATATACTATTCATTTCTGTAAATTATGTTGTTGTAATCATGATTTTCACACCATTTTCTTCTCATGTGAATAATGTAAAATAAAATTTTTGAGTCATTGTAGTTCTTAGGGTTTTTTAAAAACTGAATTTCTGTCTGAAGAAATGTTGCTCTTCAGTATTAGCAAATGGATGTGTCAACAAACACTTTAAAATAACACTTGGATTAAAAATGAACAATAAATTTTCCATATGTGCAAAATTACAGTGGAGTCACATTATAAATAAATACCACAGAAATGTTAAAAAATACTTTAATTCTATTATATAAGTCAATATAGCACATATTGCGGTTTTCTTTATCTCTTAATGCAATGTTTAAACCCTTCCAATATTTCTTAAGTT